>MU827346.1:62500-365000 GCA_029204205.1 Desmophyllum pertusum | reverse complement strand
CCTCCTGAAAAAAAGAAAAGGTCGTGTCCGTTTTAGTCATCGAAAACCAAGAGCGAGAAATCGAAGAAACGGATTTGACATCATGTTTCCTTAAGCATCAACAACTGAACTTCACTTTCTGCGGGGAGGCTGTTGCGCCTTTCGTTTGCTTTTCGTTCGTGTTGATGATTTTGCCCTGGTTTTCGGCATCTTTTACCAACCTGGCCAGCATTCAAGAAATATACACAATATATTTTAATTGCTACATGAAAGTGGATCATTGTTTGTAAATAAAACGATTATTACACATCGCTAAACCTCAACAAATTTTGTCTTGTGTCCACGAGCGGTGTATTTGAACCAAAGTATTTACCGCCCCATGCCGCGAAAGTTGTTCCTGTTACATGTTACCTGTCAAAGTCGTATTGTTAGAGAAAGTTGATCCCTCTATGGCATCAATCAGAATCAGACTTTTAGGTGTCATAATCTCATTCCAGGTAAGATGCCGCAAAAATGTATTTTCCTTTTATCTCGGAAGGAAAATTTTGCGAAAGGACGCGTACGTTTTGAACTCCAAGTCGGCAGCCATTCAAACCATTTGGCTGACATTGGGCCAGAATGATGACATACATCTCTTCTACAAAACCGTGTCTGCGAATTGTAATACTCCTTTTAATTTTAAAGCTAGAGCTTTTTTTCACAGGGAGAGAGTGCTAACTAATTGTCACCCCCAAACTTCATTTGCCAATAAAAGAAAAAACAAACGCACTGTCAAAAATCTGAGACACGGTTTTTTAAGCCGAACGTGTGAGAAGCGAATGCGGTGTTAATTGTTTTCTTCTGTTTATTCCGGAGGGAGTGGAGCATGATTTATAAAGACATGTACTTTTACATAAAGCTTCCATTTTCGAAACACAAAAAAGTTTATCGTTTTTTTTAGTAAAAAGCCATATTCTGGAATTATTAAGCTTTTCAAAAAATATATGGTTTATAGGTTTTATAAAAACAACTAACGCTACAGCGATCCGCGCGCGGACGGTCTCGAAGGGTGGCTGATACCTTAAAGGGACACTGTCGCGGCGTATTTGCTCAAAACTGTTATAAATGCATGAAATGGGTCCCTAAATCTATGAAATAAGAACTTAATAAACTATGATAAAAAGCAATTCTTCAAGAAATTCCATTACTGCAACAAAATGTTTTGCAAATTCAAAGATTTCTGAGCCAAATTTGAAAACTTTGAAAAACTGACATCCTGACATTTTTTCAAAAAAATCCATATTGCATCCATTTCCATCCTCGCTGTCGTTTGTCATCCTCACTTCCTAATGGGTTCCTGTCATTAAATTTTGTTGAGTGCTATTCTACAGAATTGAACCATTATTGTTCAACTTCCTATCGATCTAGGTATGTTTCTGAGCTTCACAAAATCATGCTAAAATCAGGACAGTGTCCCTTTAAGTAAAACAAACAAACCATATGCATGCACCTGTAGAATCTTCCGCCTTGTTCATCCAGTTGTTGAGTGTAGGACTCAATCCAACACCATCAGGAAAAATACGATGCAAGGAACTGTCCAGCTGGGACTGTTCTGAAGTAGAGGAAGGCTCTGTCAAGCTATCCAGCCACTCGGCATGATTCACCACAGATACTCTCTTAACAGAAAAGACAAGCACAATACATGTAAATGTAAATTCATTTAATAATAGTAGTACAGTCAACTCTCGTCTTGCGGACACCCATTATTATGGACACCCACTATTACGGACAAAATCCAGCTCTCCACCCAGCGAAAGCTATAGAGAGGTTTGACTGAAAAATGACTCCCGCTACAGTCAACTTTCTCTAAGACAGACACCATCGGGACCTCTCGTCTTAGAGAGGTGCCGGCTTATAGAGAGCTTAGATACAGTAAAATGACTGAAAAACGGCTCGCAGGACCAACACCAGTGTCTGTTTTATAGGTGTCCGTCTTAGAGAGGTGTCCATTAAGAGAGAGTTGACTGTATTAAGGACTCTCGCTATTACAGACTCCAAAACTAGGTCCCGAGGGTTGTCCGCTATAACGAGAGTTGATTATAGGTGCTAACTAACTCTGGAATCAGGTCGGAATGCTAGTTCATTACAGGTTACTCTCCAGTATTTTAGTCAGGTTACGTATGTTTCCTCAAGTGGGAGATGCAATGGCCTAATGGTTAGTGCATTGGACGTTGGATCGAGTGGTCTGGGTTTCGAGCACTGGGCGGGGTCACTGTGTTGTGTTCTTGGGCAAGACACTGTACACTCATTGCCCCTCTCTCCACTCAGGCTATAAATGAGTCAGTAACAGTAAAAGGGTACCGGCGAATTTTCATTAGTGAGGGCAACCTAACAAAAATGCTGGGAGGTAACCTGCGATGGACTAGCATCCCATCCAAGAGAGTAGCAATACTCATAATTATAGTCGCTTCATGCTACAGAAACCAGAGCAAAGCGCTGGCCTGATAAGCAGTGTCTACTGTAGGCTTCTAAACAGACTTGTACGTCTGTATTTATGCTCTTGGCCGTCATATTATTGTAACTATTGCAGCTATCAATAAACAAGTCAAATTACTTTTATACAGTATATATGTTCAGTACATGTAATACTATAAATTATGTATAAAATACATACATGTACCTCATCTTCATGTATACTGCAAGGTGTTCCCACTGCTTTCTTTTTCCTGTCAGAAGACAAGACATTTAAGCTCTGTTTGAACTCTAGCACATACAAAACTCTATATTTACACATTCCGTAAGCAGCCAGCTCCAGTTGCAAGCAGACACTTTTTCTGCTTCCCGAGGGTGCCTGCTTACGGGAGCTTCAACTGTATTTGCAAATTAAACTTTCCCAAGTCTAATTTGTCTATTGTTCTTTTTGTGGCACTTAATTTTCACTTGAAATAAACTTTCCGAGACTTTCCAGGACCTACCAAAAAAATGTTCATTTTTCCTGACTGTCCTGAAAATGTCAGAACAAAATTCCAGGACTTTCAAGGATTTCAAGGACCCACCACAAAACCCTGAAACCAGGGTGGATTTAGGGGAAGGCAGAGGGGGCCGCGGCCCCCCTTTTGTCCAAGATTTTTTTTGAAAACAATGTCTATCGGATGGTATGTACATGTAGTTTGCCAATCTGGGTTTTATTTTATTTTCAGAGCTTTTGCTTTCGTTTATATACCTGAGATATATTTTTCTATTTTCTTTAATACATATTATCAGTGAGGATTTTTATTAAATATTTCAACATTTCTTGTTCAATATGGGATCTGGGCATTTGCCAAATTCAAGCGCCCTTGCATCTCAGAGTACTTAAATGACCAAACTTTCCCTGGGGGACACCCTAGAAGGTGCGCTAAAGCGCGCAGAATGGGCCCAGATTGTCTCTCATAGAAATTACTATGGCCCCCTCTTTCTAAAGTTCCTGGATCCACCCATGGAAACTGCATCAGTGATTTGTCATTGTTACCTTGGATTCACTTGTAATCATAGATATTGCTGGTGCAGCGCATTTCCAGGATTTAATGTCATCTGTCGTGAGCTCCTTTTCTGGAAATTCACTCCACTTTGAACATAACGTGCATTGACCCAAAATGGCATGATCATTTCTGAAACATACACCTTTATGCTTGCTTCCCTTTGTCCATTAGTGCTCCAGTCGTATTTCCATTTCATGTAGGTTTCGTAGCCATCTTTACAGCTTTGGAACAAAAAATTTTAATATTCCATTCAATATAATTTTTAGTACAGTGGAACCCTGTTTATAATAATCTGACCACCAATGGGCCAGCAAAATGTGGTCACATTATTCAACGGGTGTGGTCGTATTAAAGGCGGTAAATTAAACAAGAAAATGATTGAGAGAACTTCAGTTAGGGACAAAAGGACGTGGTTGTACATGTATTAACAAGGTGGTTGTATTAATTAACGAGGTGGTCGTACTCATTAGTGATCAGCTAGAGGCCTAATAAGCCTCATCTGTTTCAACATAGTTAATAGAGGGAAATGGTTATGAAGCCCGGCCAAACTCAAAGGAGCAAACAAAGAAGCCAAGATTTATGTTGGAAGGTCCATGACCCTGCACAATCTTTTGTTTTGTGCTCATACACTATGCATGAATTACGTAATCGAAACGTTCTATTGGTTAGTTGCTTGAACACACGTAAACACCTATTGTATTTTGTCAAGTTTGTGCAGGGTCAAGGCCAAAAAAGCGAACAAAAACATATAACAAAAACTTTTGTCGGGCTTCATAAACCATTTCTTTTATTAACTATGGTTTTCAAGTATAAATAAAGTTCTCTGTATGTATGTATGTATTTATTATGTCGTAAGGCGGGGGTTCCCACTGTACAGTCAAACCCCTATAAGCAGCCACCCTCAGGGAAATGGCAAGTGGCTGCTTAATACGGTCTCGTCAGGCGTGGTAGAAATGTCACTTTATTTGAATAAGGAATCATGTCAAGACCAATAATAAACGTCTGTCTTGAATGTTTTTATCAGTCGCCACCTTCCATTTCGGACTCATATTTGTCATCAGCTTTTTCAAGACAAAGCCAAACTACGTGTATTAATTATTATGGTGGCCACTTAATAGGGGTAAAAAAATAGGGAGAACCCTCATCGGGATGGCCAAAAGGTGTGGTCGCGGCTGCTTAATAGAAGTGGCGGCTTACATTTTGTAATAGGAGTTTTATTTTACAGTATTATACTAACAATATCAAAGTCCCGAATCAATTATTGATTCGGGACTTTGATAGCTGTTTATAGGAACTGATCAATTTAAGGGCTCTGGGCAAAAACGTCCCCTTGGTTAATCGGTCCTTTTGTTTCTTTTGTTTCAAAAACCAAGGGGCATTTATGCCCAGAGCCCTTCAATTCACTTTTTAAGTGACGTTTTCACATAATTTACTGGCTTTTACAAATATGTTAATTTAAATTTTAAAAGTTAGTACATGATCTGCGTAATTTATAAAATAACTTGCCTAACCTTCGATACATGTAATCAAAACAAGCATTACAGAAATGTTCTCCGTCAGACATGTGGTACCATCTTGAGTGTAACCGCATCCAGCACAACTGTAAATTTTTGAAGAAAAAAAATTAATCACTTTGATTCTGATCGAATTACCAAATGAATGCTTACACAAAATAATGAGTGTAAACATGACCAACACAATACTCAACCTTTGTTGTCTCGGGTTCTCACCCAGAAAAAAAAACAGAGGGAAGAGGCACATTTTTTTTTTCCTCGCTACCATTAAAAAGTATATTTGAAGATGAATACTAACAGTAGTTTGAAGTTCCAAAGAACGTCATAACGATGCGAAATTTGCCATTAAAGTGTCGAAAAAATTTGACTTTGGCTGCAGCCATTAATTCAAGACTACAGTACTCAGCAACCTGGCCGCATAATTGTGACGTCAAATACAGTAGCCAACCTGAATTGGCAGGAAGCGCTGTGCGATTAAACTGTGTTTTGGTGTGCCTTTGTTCAATGTTTTGAGTCCACAATGTGGCCTCTTGTGCAGCTCCTTTCGAACTGTTGTAACAGGTCGCAAAGGGATGGAAGATAATTATATTTTTGTTTGCATTAATTGAAAAGACCTTGCCAAGAAATGGCTAGTTAAACTAGAGTGACCTCCTTAATAATTATATCTTTAGTTACTTACGTTTCATCAAATCTTGCACAACAAGTTGGTTTTGAAGCGGACAACCAGTTTTCTCACATGCTCTGAACTGCTTTCCTTCTCATGAGACAAGTCGCCATTGTCAAAAAAAACTGTTCCTTTTTGTCGTTCTTGGTGATCGCCATGTAGTTTTATCCTCCATTGTCATCAGCTGTCGCTACATACAATGTACAAGAAACATTCTTGGTAATGTGGGAATTACACGTAGCTTTCTGCTGATTCTGGTAATCTGTGGAGACCGTGCATGTGTGGCCTATAATTTTGTACTCATGTTATGTCTGTAAAAAGAACGTATTTAATTAATATTTAAATCAAAACAGTTACTGATAACAACATTCTCAAATCTGATTGGTTATCAGCAGGGCAAGATTTGAGCACTAATTAGACACTTAATGCACTGATCATTATAATATTATATGTGTTTTTTTTCAGGTCACATAGTTACGTAGTCTAGAGCTAGAGAAGCTCTTGTCAGATCTATACTCTGTTTAATTTGATGTCGGAAAAGAGCTGATCGATCATATATCAACTTTGGTATAATGTGCCAGTCAAATGAGTGAATGAAAGCTCAAGACTTGTTAACTCTCATGAAAACTTTAGCAGGTTCAAATTCAATGAGAGCACATGAGAGAGTCATTGAGCACGCCACAGGAGTTGGTTGTCCACTCTCGTCAACTTGATTCTTGTTTGACACCATAAAGGCTGGTTTCACTAGCGACATATAAGCACAAACACAAGCAACATACGCAGACGCAATAACGTGTTGATCATTAGTGCCGTTTGTTAGATACAAATGCTGCTAATATAATGATCAACCCCCTTACTGCGTCTGCGTATGTTGCTTACAAGTGTTTATTGTGCATGTCTCTATAGTGAAAACCAAAAACAAAACAAAAAAACCTCTATTATTAAAAGATCGAATCAATACAACTGATTCAACACACCAAAATCCATTTGCTACTAAGAGAAATCTACAAAAATGCTTCATGTTTGTCGATTAACCTGAATGTCCTACATGAGCGCTATAATTGTGTTTGGTTGGGAAAGTGGGGGACTGTGTAGAGCTATTTTTACTGTCCAATAGGCTATAAAGGGTGAACAATGTGACATCATGGAAGCCATATTGAAGGGCAAGTAACAACGCATTTATCATAAACATCTCTTGCCTTGTCTTGTTCGCTTTTCTTGAATTTCACACCTTACAACTGCCACAAGGCATGTTATGTTGAACTGCACATGCACATGTCAACCCGCTTTAGTCATAATTAGGCGGCCGTATAAATAATTTAATTGTGAGTTTCACTTGAATTCTATAGTCCAGTCGATTCACTTATTCGATAGCAATATTATTCAGCCAAAATAACCTTACGAACGAAAAGGTTCTACTATAAAACTAAGCGAAAAACACAGTTCATTTTCTTCTCGAAACACAGAGAAACTTCTTGTCGATTGGGCTTTTGCATTAAATATCCGCACCCCCCCTGTTGAGGACTTGTCTTTATCAGGTAGGACCCCTAAAGAATTCCTTGAAAAATCAGGTCACCCCTAAAGAATTCCTAGAAAAATCAGGTCACCCCTAAAGAATTCCTTGAAAAATCAGGTCACCCCTAAAGAATTCCTAGAAAAATCAGGTCACCCCTAAAGAATTCCTTGAAAAATCAGGTCACCCCTAAAGAATTCCTAGAAAAATCAGGTCACCCCTAAAGAATTCCTTGAAAAATCAGGTCACCCCTAAAGAATTCCTTAAGGTCACCCCTAAAGAATTCCTTGAAAAATCAGTTCACCCCTAAAGAATTCCTAGAAAAATCAGGTCACCCCTAAAGAATTCCTAGAAAAATCAGGTCACCCCTAAAGAATTCCTTGAAAAAATCAGTTCACCCCTAAAGAATTCCTAGAAAAATCAGTTCACCCCTAAAGAATTCCTAGAAAAATCAGTTCACCCCTAAAGAATTCCTAGAAAAATCAGGTTCACCCCTAAAGAATTCTCCTAGAAAAATCAGGTTCACCCCTAAAGAATTCCTAGAAAAATCAGGTCACCCCTAAAGAATTCCTAGAAAAATCAGTTCACCCCTAAAGAATTCCTAGAAAAATCAGGTCACCCCTAAAGAATTCCTAGAAAAATCAGGTCACCCCTAAAGAATTCTAGAAAAATCAGGTCACCCCCTAAAGAATTCCTAGAAAAATCAGTTCACCCCTAAAGAATCCTTGAAAAATCAGTTCACCCCTAAAGAATTCCTAGAAAAAATCAGGTCACCCCTAAAGAATTCCTTGAAAAATCAGGTCACCCCTAAGAATTCCTAGAAAAATCAGGTTCACCCTAAAGAATTCTTGAAAAATCAGGTCACCCCTAAAGAATTCCTTGAAAAATCAGTTCACCCTAAAGAATTCCTAGAAAAATCAGTTCACCCTAAAGAATTCCTAGAAAAAATCAGTTCACCCCTAAAGAATTCCTAAAAAAAAATCAGGTTCACCACTAAAGAATTCCTAAAAAAATCAGGTCACACCTACCCAGAATCCTTGAAAAATCAGGGCACCCCTAAAGAAAACAATTGAAAAATCAGGTTTTTGTCACCCTTAAAGAATAATCAAGGTCTCGGTATAAGAGTTATAAGACTCAGCCTTCGGCTTCGGTTTCGGCTGATAACTCTTAACTCGACCTTGATTATTCTGGATATCACAAAAACCTTATCCAATAATTGTTAAATGTCATACCTCATGGAATTCGTGTTCGATTTTAGGTATGACGTAAATAGTTTGTAAACCCCCCTCAGAGGAGTTTTGATTTATACAAAGAAATCGATGGTAAAACAAAGGAAATCATGACCCTATCTAATCTTAATTATCATATATTTTTTACGATTCTTCTATTCTTATTTTATTTTTGATTGAAAAGATAAATCAAACACTAGCGACAGTGATTTTAGATACATATTTCCAAACACCTCGAATTACATAAAAAATACTCGGCACTACGAGTCGTAATTTCAACTCAGTAATTAAGATCTAATTTATACTAAATTATAAAAATTATTATTAATTTCGGGGGATAACAATAAAGGAATACATGTCGAATACACTCCAAACACAGTTTATTCTATCTTATTCTTAAGATAAAAGATATATATATAAGGTGCAAAGGTTATATACAATGTAGTAAAAACGGAGACAACAGTTCGATTAAATGACTGTTGTATACATTATAGATAAATAAGAAGAAAACAAAAATGTGTCCCATACCTTGACAATTATAGCCAATTATATATTAAATAGATACACGTCATGAAAACTAAGTAAGCAAAATACACTAACACGACATTAAAACTTCCTTGGCTGGCGATACACACCATTTACAACTAACCGGTCAAGTAATACACGCCATTTAAAACTAACTTTACAGGCAATACACGCCATTTACAACTACCCTGGCAGGAGATATTAACAGTCGACATTAAAACTACATTGGCTGACGATACACGCCATTTAAAACTACCTTGGCAGGCAATACACGCCATTTAAAACTACCCTTGCCGGCAATACACGCCATTTAAAACTACCTTGTCAGGCAATACACGCCATTTAAAACTACCTTGGCTGGCGATACACGCCATTTAAAACTACCTTGGCTGGCAATACACGCCATTTAAAAACTACCTTGGCTGTCGATACACGCCATTTAAAACTACCTTGGCTGGCAATACACGCCATTTAAAACTACCTTGGCTGGCGATACACGCCATTTAAAACTACCTTGGCTGGCAATACACGCCATTTAAAACTACCTTGGCTGGCAATACACGCCATTTAAAACTACCTTGGCTGGCGATACACGCCATTTAAAACTACCTTGGCTGGCAATACACGCCATTTAAAACTACCTTGGCTGGCGATACACGCCATTTAAAACTACCTTGGCTGGCGATACACGCCATTTAAAACTACCTTGGCTGGCAATACACGCCATTTAAAACTACCTTGGCTGGCAATACACGCCATTTAAAACTACCTTGGCTGGCAATACACGCCATTTAAAACTACCATGGCTGGCGATACACGCCATTTAAAACTACCTTGGCTGGCAATACACGCCATTTAAAACTACCATGGCTGGCAATACACGCCATTTAAAACTACCTTGGCTGGGGATACAGGCCATTTAAAACTACCTTGGCTGGCAATACACGCCATTTAAAACTACCATGGCTGGCGATACACGCCATTTAAAACTACCTTGGCTGGCAATACACGCCATTTAAAACTACCATGGCTGGCAATACACGCCATTTAAAACTACCTTGGCTGGCAATACACGCCATTTAAAACTACCATGGCTGGCGATACACGCCATTTAAAACTACCATGGCTGGCGATACACGCCATTTAAAACTACCATGGCTGGCGATACACGCCATTTAAAACTACCTTGGCTGGCAATACACGCCATTTAAAACTACCTTGGCTGGCGATACACGCCATTTAAAACTACCTTGGCTGGCAATACACGCCAATTAAAAACTACCTTGGCTGTCGATACACGCCAATTAAAAACTACCTTGGCTGGCAATACACGCCATTTAAAAACTGGCGATACACGCCATTCAAAACTACCTTCGCTGGCAATACACGCCAATTAAAACTACCTTGGCTGGCACCGCAATACACGCCATTTAAAACTACAATGGCTGGCAATACACGCCATTTAAAACTACCTTGGCTGTCGATACACGCCATTTAAAACTTCCTTGGCTGGCAATACACGCCAATTAAAACTACCTTGGCTGGCAATACACGCCATTTAAAACTATCATGGCTGGCGATACACGCCATTTAAAAACTGGCAATACACGCCATTAAAACTACCTTGGCTGTCGATACACGCCATTTAAAAACTACCTTGGCTGGGGATACACGCCATTTAAAACTACCTTGGCTGGCAATACACGCCAATTAAAACTACCTTGGCTGGCAATACACGCCATTTAAAACTACCATGGCTGGCGATACACGCCATTTAAAACTGGCAATACACGCGATTTAAAACTACCTTGGCTGTCGATACACGCCATTTAAAACTACCATGGCTGGCGATACACGCCATTTAAAACTACCATGGCTGGCAATACACGCCATTTAAAACTACCTTGGCTGGGATACAGGCCATTTAAAACTATCTTGGTTGTCGATACACGCCATTTAAAACTTCCTTGGCTGGCAATACACGCAATTAAAACTACCTTGGCTGGCAATACACGCCATTTAAAACTACCATGGCTGGTGATACACGCATTTAAAACTAACTTGGCTGGGGATACAGGCCATTTAAAACTACCTTGGCTGTCGATACACGCCATTTAAAACTACCTTGGCTGGCAATACACGCCATTTAAAACTACCATGGCTGGCGATACACGCCATTCAAAACTACCTTGGCTGGCGATACACGCCAATTGAAACTACCTTGGCTGGCAATACACGCCATTTAAAACTACCTTGGCTGTCGATACACGCCATCATTTAAATCTACCTTGGCTGGCAATACACGCCAATTAAAACTACCTTGGCTGGCAATACACGCCATTTAAAACTACCATGGCTGGCGATACACGCCATTTAAAACTACCATGGCTGGCAATACACGCCATTTAAAACTACCTTGGCTGGGATACAGGCCATTTAAAACTATCTTGGTTGTCGATACACGCCATTTAAAACTTCCTTGGCTGGCAATACACGCCAATTAAAACTACCTTGGCTGGCAATACACGCCATTTAAAACTACCTTGGCTGGCAATACACGCCATTTAAAACTACCTTGGCTGGCAATACACGCCATTTAAAACTACCATGGCTGGTGATACACGCATTTAAAACTAACTTGGCTGGGGATACAGGCCATTTAAAACTACCTTGGCTGTCGATACACGCCATTTAAAACTACCTTGGCTGGCAATACACGCCATTTAAAACTACCATGGCTGGCGATACACGCCATTCAAAACTACCTTGGCTGGCGATACACGCCAATTGAAACTACCTTGGCTGGCAATACACGCCATTTAAAACTACCTTGGCTGTCGATACACGCCATCATTTAAATCTACCTTGGCTGGCAATACACGCCAATTAAAACTACCTTGGCTGGCAATACACGCCATTTAAAACTACCATGGCTGGCGATACACGCCATTTAAAACTACCTTGGCTGGCAATACACGCCATTTAAAACTACCTTGGCTGTCGATACACGCCATTTAAAACTACCTTGGCTGGCAATACACGCCAATTGAAACTACCTTGGCTGGCAATACACGCCATTTAAAACTACAATGGCTGGCAATACACGCCATTTAAAACTACAATTGCTGGCAATACACGCCATTTAAAACTACCTTGGCTGTCGATACACGCCATTTAAAACTTCCTTGGCTGGCAATACACGCCAATTAAAACTACCTTGGCTGGCAATACACGCCATTTAAAACTACCATGGCTGGCGATACACGCCATTTAAAACTACCTTGGCTGGCAATACACGCCATCATTTAAATCTACCTTGGCTGGCAATACACGCCAATTAAAACTACCTAGGCTGGCAATACACGCCATCATTTAAATCTACCTTGGCTGGCAATACACGCCATTTAAAACTACCTTGGCTGGCAATACACGCCATCATTTAAATCTACCTTGGTTGGCGATACACGCCAATTAAAACTACCTTGGCTGGCAATACACGCCATTTAAAACTACCATGGCTGGCGATACACGCCATTTAAAACTACAATTGCTGGCAATACACGCCATTTAAAACTACCTTGGCTGTCGATACACGCCAATTAAAACTACCTTGGCTGGCAATACACGCCATTTAAAACTACAATGGCTGGCAATACACGCCATTTAAAACTACAATTGCTGGCAATACACGCCATTTAAAACTACCTTGGCTGTCGATACACGCCATTTAAAACTTCCTTGGCTGGCAATACACGCCAATTAAAACTACCTTGGCTGGCAATACACGCCATTTAAAACTACCATGGCTGGCGATACACGCCATTTAAAACTACCTTGGCTGGGGATACAGGCCATTTAAAACTATCTTGGTTGTCGATACACGCCATTTAAAACTTCCTTGGCTGGCAATACACGCCAATTAAATCTACCTTGGATGGCAATACAGGCCATTTAAAACTACCTTGGCTGGGGATACACGCCATTTAAAACTACCTTGGCTGGCAATACACGCCATTTAAAACTACCTTGGCTGTCGATACACGCCATTTAAAACTTCCTTGGCTGGCAATACACGCCAATTAAAACTACCTTGGCTGGCGATACACGCCATTTAAAACTACCATGGCTGGCAATACACGCCAATTAAAACTACCTTGGCTGGCAATACACGCCAATTAAAACTACCTTGGCTGGGGATACACGCCATTTAAAACTACCTTGGCTGGCAATACACGCCATTTAAAACTACCTTGGCTGGCGATACACGCCATTTAAAACTACCTTGGCTGGCAATACACGCCATTTAAAACTACCTTGGCTGGCAATACACGGCAATTAAAACTACCTTGGCTGGCAATACACGCCATTTAAAACTACCATGGCTGGCAATACACGCCATTTAAAACTACCTTGGCTGTCGATACACGCCATTTAAAACTTCCTTGGCTGGCAATACACGCCAATTAAAACTACCTTGGCTGGCGATACACGCCATTTAAAACTACCATGGCTGGCGATACACGCATTTAAAACTAACTTGGCTGGGGATACAGGCCATTTAAAACTACCTTGGCTGTCGATACACACCATTTAAAACTACCATGGCTGTCGATACACGCCATTTAAAACTACCTTGGCTGGCAATACACGCCATTTAAAAGTACCATGGCTGGCGATACACGCCATTCAAAACTACCTTGGCTGGCGATACACGCCATTTAAAACTACCTTGGCTGTCGATACACGCCATTTAAATCTACCTTGGCTGGCAATACACGCCAATTAAAACTACCTTGGCTGGTAATACACGCCATTTAAAACTACCATGGCTGGCGATACACGCCATTTAAAACTACCTTGGCTGGCAATACACGCCATTTAAAACTACCTTGGCTGTCGATACACGCCATTTAAAACTACCTTGGCTGGCAATACACGCCAATTAAAACTACCTTGGCTGACAATACACGCCATTTAAAACTACAATGGCTGGCAATACACGCCATTTAAGGTGGCTGGTAACGGTTTACAGCCCTTGCGCTTTGATTGATGGATACTACCATTTTATATCAGTTGATGTTAAAATAAAGGTGTCGAACGATTGCCTAATTATCGGTAAACGAGTTATGATAATATTTGTGACATAATAGGTTACCATAGCAACAGTATTACCTGTCAAAAACACCCTTATTTTTAGCTTTAAGTGCTTATAACTCAAAAACGAGCCCGGTAACCCCCCTTTTTTATAATTGAATAATGATCAGCATGTTAAGATACAACTTTTTGCAAAGTTTAAAAAAATTCTGCGTAGGAAATTCAGAATTCCCTCCGTAGAATTTTTTAAACTTTGCAAAAAGTTGTATCTTAACATGCTAATTATTATTCAATTATAAAAAATGGGGGTCACCGGGCTCGTTTTTGAGTTATAAGCATTTAAAGCTAAAAATAAGGGTGTTTTTTGACAGGTAATACTGTTGCTATGGTAACCTATTATGTCACAAATATTATCATAACTTGTTCACCGATGATTAGGCAATCGTTCGACACCTTTATTTTAACATCAACTGATATAACATGGTAGTATCGATCAATCAAAGCGCAAGGGCTGTAAACCGTTACCAGCAACCTTAAAACTACCTTGGCTGTCGATACACGCCATTTAAAACTTCCTTGGCTGGCAATACACGCCAATTAAAACTACCTTGGCTGGCAATACACGCCATTTAAAACTACCATGGCTGGCGATACACGCCATTTAAAACTACCATGGCTGGCGATACACGCCATTTAAAACTACCTTGGTTGGGGATACAGGCCATTTAAAACTACCTTGGCTGTTGATACACGCCATTTAAAACTACCATGGCTGGGGATACACGCCATTTAAAACTACGTTGGCTGGGGATACACGCCATTTAAAACTACCTTGGCTGGCAATACACGCCATTTAAAACTACCATGGCTGGCGATACACGCTATTTAAAACTGGCAATACACGCCATTTAAAACTACCTTGGCTGGCGATACACGCCATTTACAACTACCCTGGCAGGAGATACTAACACTCAAGATTAAAACTACCTTTGGTGGCGATACACGCCATTTACAACTACCCTGGCAGGAGATACTAACACTTGACATTAAAACCATGTTGGCTGGGGATACAGGCCATTTAAAACTACCTTGGCTGGCGACACACGCCATTTACAACTACCCTGGCAGGAGATACTAACTCGATACTAACACTCGACATTAATTAAGGTGGCCCGCGGTTATTTATTGGAGCGGAGGTTCCCTTTATAAAACTACTTTTCGGCAGGAAAGCGTCAACCGATTTCTCTAATTTTTGGTATTCAAAATAAGGAATCTTTAACTTTTTGAAGGCTTTTAATTTTAGGGCAAACGAAATTTAAGATTTAGAGATACAAGCGCTATTAGAAAACCTTGTTTTTTACGAAATCGCGAATATTTTCATAAAACGACGATAGATTTTTTGCTAATTACGTTCAATAATTTCCAAGACTTCAATGTTTACTGTGAGCAAGTTTCCACAAAATCGGCTGCATAGAAATTGCTGCACAGTTCACTGCTGAAGTTTAGCTTCAAAATAATATGCTCGTGTATTTGCTTCATCTGTTGCAAGAACGCTTCAATACTGCTAAGATCGCACCTATTGTTAGAAAGCTTGATACCACCTAAACCTTTGCTGAATAATCGGAAAAGATCGGACATTCCCAGTAAAAGTTATAAGCAAATGAAGAACAAGATGTTTATAGCACGTAATTTGTGAATTTCAAAATATTCACGTTTGTTCGACTTGTGAAAAAACTACCGATTTGTTTTCCGTAATTGTTAAGTATGATAAAATCCAGCATATATAAAAACGACCTCGCCTAGTTTTGGGCGTGTAGCCTCGATGAAGCTCGGCGAATTAAGTCGTCAAGTTAGCTACTTCATGTCCTCCATTTTACTAATGCTTTGAAAACCCCTCGTCTTCCGTAAATTATTCAAATTTGCCACGTTGTGGGATTCATTTTGCACTTGGGAATTTTACGGATCATCGAAAATTTAAATGATAATGAACGATCAATGACATTCCAAGGAAATTTTTCGATGATCCGTAATTCCCAAGTGACAAATAAATTCCAGAAAGCGGCAAGTTTGAATAATTTACGGAACACGAGGGGTTTTCCTAGCATTTGTAAAATGGAAGACATGAAGCAGCTAAATTGATGAGCCAAATTCTCCGAGCTTCATCGACGCTACACGCCTGAAACAAGGTTAGGCCGTTTGTATATATGCTGTATTTTATCATACTTAGAAATAAGCGAAAACAAATCGGTAGTTTTTTCAAAAGTCGAACAAACTTGAATATCTTTAAATTCACAAATTACGCACATAAACATCTTGTTCTTCATTCGCTTATAGCTTTTCCTTGGAGTTTCCGATCTTTTCCGATTATTCAGCAAAGTTTTAGATAACATTAAGCTTTCCAATGATAAGGTGCGATATAATAATTATTTTAGCGTTCTTGCAACAGCTGAAGAAATACACAAGCATATCATTTTGAAGTGAAAATTAAGCAGTGAACTGTGTAGCAATTTCTGTGCAGCCGTTTTTGTGGAAACTTGCTCACAGTAAACCTTGAAGTCTTGGAACTTATTGAACGTAATTAGAAAAAAATCTATCTTCGTTTTATGAAAATATTCGCGTTTTCTTAAAAAACAAGGTCTTTTAATAACGCTTGTATCTCTTAATCGTTTATTCCGATTGCCCTAAAATTAAAAGCCTTCTATAATTTGAAGATTCCTTGTTTAGGTTACCAAAAATGACAGAAATCGGTTAACGCTTTCAGCGGAAAATTTGTTTTTAAAAAGGGAGCCTCCGCTCCAATAAATAACCGCGGGCCACCTTAAAACTACCTTGGCTGGCGATACACGCCATGTGATACATGCCGTGGCAACACACTTGAGGAAAACTACCCAGTAATGCAATACACGCCATGGTGACTGCCGTGCATGACTTAGGATGGGAAATTTGGACGACTTTTCTGTAACAGTCAGAGTGTAATATATGCGTGGGTGCGCATATGTAAGTATGTATGAACAGGCGAGCGTGCGCACCCATTCACAAGTGCGCGCCATCGTATGGCCACGTACACGGGCATGCGCAGGCAAACGCGCAGATGTGCAAGCGCATGTGGGCGTACGTGTTGCACCTGCCCCCGTGTGGGTGAGTGCTTTCGTACGCGTGCATGCTTTCGAATATGCACATTACAGAGTGTTACACGATGTTATGGGGTGTTATGGGGTGTTACACGGTGTTATAGGGTGTTATGGGGTGTTACACGGTGTTATAGAGTGTTATGGGGTGTTATAGTGTGTTACGGGGTGTTGCGTGATTTTATAGGGTGTTCCACGATGTTATAGGGTGTTATGGCGTGTTACACGGTGTTATAGGGTGTTATGGTGTGTTGCGCGATGTTATAGGGTGTTATATGATGTTATAGGGTGTTATGGGGTGTTACACGGTGTTATAGGGTATTATGGTGTGTTGCGCGATGTTACAGGGTGTTATGGGGTGTTACACGGTGTTATAGGGTGTTATGGTGTGTTGCTCGATGTTACAGGGTGTTATATGATGTTATAGGGTGTTATGGGGTGTTACACGGGGTTATAGGGTATTATGGGGTGTTATACGGTGTTGTGGGGTGTTATAGGGTATTATGGGGTGTTAAACGGTGTTATAGGGTGTTATGGTGTGTTGCGCGATGTTATAGGGTGTTATGGGATATTACACGGTGTTATAGGGTGTTATGGTGTGTTGCTCGATGTTACAGGGTGTTATATGATGTTATAGGGTGTTATGGGGTGTTACACGGTGTTATAGAGTATTATGGGGTGTTATACGGTGTTGTGGGGTGTTATAGGGTATTATGGGGTGTTAAACGGTGTTATAGGGTGTTATGGGGGTGTTACACGGTGTTATAGGGTATTATGGGGTGTTACACGATGTTACAGGGTGTTATACGGTGTTGTGGGGTGTTATAGGGTATTATGGGGTGTTAAACGGTGTTATAGGGTGTTATGGGGGTGTTACACGGTGTTATAGGGTATTATGGGGTGTTACACGATGGTATAGGGTGTTACGGTGTGTTGCACGATGTTATAGGGTGTTACGGGGTGTTGCTCGATGTTACAGGGTGTTATACGATGTTATATGGTGTTATGGGGTGTTATTATACGACATAGCATTTTAGATTGCGAATACGCACCAAGACAAGTGCGAATGTAAGACCGTAATACACTCGTCTTAGTCCCCCTGAACGCGCGCTACGGAAAACACTGTTGAAAGCCTATATTTTAGAAAAACATTATGTCGTATAATAAACAATTATTCAGCGGAAATTTGTGTAATACGGCTGGGTATCTTTACTCGTCACTGTTTATTTTTTCTCGCAAAAAGGCTCGAAAAAATATACACTGACTCGTAAAAATACCCAGCCGTATTACACAACTTTCCACTGAATAACCTCTTTCAGTTACATGATGTTATAGGGTGTTACACGGTGTTACGGGGTGTTACACGGTGTTGTAGTGTGGTACATGGTGTCACATGGTGGTACATGGTATTACACGGTATTACATGTTGTTAAAGGGTGTCATATGGTGTTGTAGGGTGTAACATGATATTACAGGGTGTTACACAGTGTTACACTGTGTCAAAGAAAATTTAATTGAGTAGTATCGCGGTATATTTTTGCGAGCCCGTAGGGCATCAAAAAACAAACAACGGGTAAAAAGATACAGCGATACTACACACTTAACTGTCTAATAAAATATTAATTATCCAACTTCTTTTATACCAAAAAACGAAGAATTTGACGCGCGCGCTTGCGATTTCCATAGCAACTAAATAACTAACTGTACAAAACAACTAACTGTGCAAAATCGCGGGATATTTGTACTCGTTTCGCGCGTTATTTGTAATCTACTGACTGAAGTTGGATAATAATTAACAATTAGACGGAAAGCTCGAGTTTTCTATCGACTGATAGTTGGCGAGGAGCGAAGCCCCCAGTCAAAAGTCGATAGAAACTGAGAGCAAGCCATCTAATTGTTTTAGCATAACCCAGAGTCCGACAGATATATTCAACAAAAACGTTCAGTGAAAGTGGTTTATTTGTAGATTTGGTTTGTGATTTCGCCAATTTTACTTACGCGCGCTCCCAGGGCAATCTATCGAAAATTTGACCTTCCTTGCGTAGCCAATCAGATTGCGAGTTTGCTTAGTAGTCGTTCACTGGGTTATGCTAAAAAGGTGTTATAGGGTGTTACATGGTGTTACATGGTGTTACGGGGTGTTACACGGTGTTAAAGGATGTAAGTTGGTGCATGGTGTTACACCCTGTAATGTACATGTTCGAACGCATGCACCCGCATGCGTACGAAAGCACGCACCCGCAGGGACGTAGGTACTATACGTACGCACAGATGCGCGTGCAAATATGCGCGTGTTCCTGCACATGCCCGCACAAGTGGCCATACTATGGCGCGTACTTGTGAATGGGTGCGTACGCGCGCGCGCGTGTTCGTACGTGCTTACACATGCGCACCTATGCATATATTATAGCACTGTTACAGGGAAGTCGTAAACATTTTCAATCCTAAATCGGCAGATGTGGTGGCGACACACGTCATAGACTACAAAACAGTGTATATTTTTTCCCTCGAGATACGCGAATCGTGAGGCGCGAAGCGCTGATAATCCATGCGCGAGCTTCACCTCGCGCTCGTTCCGGATCCTTTACGGGCCGCATTCAGCCCGACACTCGCGGTGAAATACTGACTGTTTTGCAGTCTACACGCGGAATTGAAACTACAATTGGAGTGCTCGCGGGTGTATAGTTGAGTCTTACATGTACCACATGGAATTTAGAAAGAACCTTATAAAGGCAGAAACTATGTACCTGGTGTTAACATATACCGTAAAGTTCCGAAAGTAACGACCTTTGGATCTATCGGACTTAGCAGCCGTTTACCCATCATTACTTCCGGAGGATCGCCAGTTTTGTGTAGCTAAAACGTGTAGAATATGAGGGAGGTCGTTACTTTGGGAACTTTACGGTATTTTAGCGCAGCTTTCCTTCAGCAAGCAAAGGTGTAACTTCGATTGTATACGTGACCTCTGGTTCCCTGAGGTAGACAACATGCACTTCGTCCGTTTCGATAGATGAAGACTGGACCTCAGCAACATACCATCCTGGTCGCCACCCAGAATCCCCAATCTCTTCAGCGGTCCACTTGATCGTCAATTTATTCCCAATCTCAAAGTACTTTTCGTGGTCGTTTTGTGCTGGCATGCTTTCTGTTGTTAAGTACTTTCTGATTCCAATGCTTTCTTGAACCGAACTTCTGACCTTGGCGATGTTGTTGATATGTTCCATCAGTGGATCGAGGATATCAGGAAGGCTTTCCATTGTTATGTCTTTCGTTAAAGTAAGCATTGAATTATCTTTCCGTGAAGTGGGATATTTTCTCTTTCGCTGAAGATCGGGTAACTGAAGTAATTCCTCACCAATTTCTTGAAACATGACTGTTCTCACTAACTTTATTTTCTCTTTCATTGCTTTACTTTCCAGATACGATGTGAGGTGGCTCTTTCCGTTTCGAAGTAAAAATAATCGTAGCACGAGGTCATCTTTTTTACCAACAATGGAAAGGTTGTGTGCTCTCAGAATGAACTGCAAAGAAGCAATTGGCAACTTTTTCAGGTCCGCCACAGTTTTCGGCAAAGAGTTCAATGTTCCATTATAGTCCACTACGAATTCATTTGGAGGTTTTTCACCTTTCGACTCGGAAATCATCTTTACCAGGGTGTACTTCTGGCCTTTGAACGGAATATTCAATTCCTTGCATTTCTGGTTAAGTTTGCCTACATTTAATTTATACAGGTGATGCTTTTTCCATGTTTCTCTGGCCATGTTGTCGTTGAAAGACTTTTCAGTCTTTCTTCGACATTCAGAAAAATATTCCTTAACGCTTTCCACCGGTAACCAGACAAGCAAGGCAAGTTGTTGCATGATGTGGTCCGATGGATCGGGTTCCATTCTGAAGTACATGTCTAAGATGTTTCCTGGCAAAAACAGATCACTTGCAACAGACAGTTCCGGGACGTTCTTCTGCAACTGTTCCGTTTTTTCAAAAGACAAATAGTGAAGTTCGCCATTTTCGTTTAGCCAGCGGACGTAGTCTGGGATTGGCTGCAGTACGGACTGCTCCTCCTGGTTTCCAGGAGTCCACAAGGAGGTTCCATACTTGTCTTTCAAAGCAGTCCGTTCATCCAATGCATTTGTTATAATCTTGTAGTCATCAGCATACAAACCCTTGAATTCTTCGTCGACATTCCAGCATTGTACCATACAGTTAAAGTATTCGGTTTTTAAGGGCCGATAACACCATTCACACTCTGACTTTTTATCTTCACTCAAAGACAAGAACTCCTTTAGTTTAGACTCATCGTCAAAGATTACATGTTTGGCAATGCCTCTGTAACATTCCAAAAAACGGCCACCAAAACGAGCAACGGAAAGGCAATTAACCACTTCATCGGCCATGGCCTCCATGTTTTCTAGATGTTCGGAACTGTGAGACTCAGCATTCTTGTGCACCATCTGACTCGAGAATGCTCCGTGTCTCGATAAGGCACTATTCTCGGCGGCGTGGACACGTTCGACATAATTTCGTTTACTGTGGTACTCTGCAAAACTTCTTTGGTTGATGTTTATTAGTTTTAGCAAGTTTAGAATCCGCACCATGCACATTTGAGTCAGGGCACTATCGGGATCTTCTCCATGGCCATTGTCAACTATGAAACTAAAAAATGTTTAAGAGTTCCTGTATCTGGGTTGCGAAAAATCGTATCCAAAGATGGCAATGTAAGCAAATAGAACATCTCATTCATCGCTCTGAAGGTGGTTTCTGGCTCAGATATGCCGATGTATATGAGCGTTACTGGTTTACCAGTTCTTGTTACTAGCATTTCTTGTTTACCGTGACTATTGCTTCGCTTATCTGCCTCATCACACTTTAAATCCATAAACAAATGTGTCATAGGAACTACCGCTTTCGCTCTACTCTGATCAAAAGTGTGATCTTCGTACGAAATTGGTTTCCAGGACTTTCCGGGATTTTGAACAGGTTGGATATCTGCGCAAATGATGGACTTCGCATCACGTGAATCCACCATGTTGGCACCAGCTCTTGTTTCCGCCTTTTCAAGTAATAAATTTATGGCCTTTGTTGACCAGTGTTGGTTGACCACTTTATGCGAAACAGAGTCACGCGGTGGACATTTCAACGATATTTTAGCGTTAACGTTTTTCCCTGAATGATGTCTCTTTGCAGAAAATGTGTTTTCTCTATACGAATCTGTGTAGTTATAACACGATGACAGAGAAATGGCAAATTGGGGTGGGGCGACTTTTAGCAAGATTTCTCTTGCTTGCCACATATAGAGATTATTATCTCTGCTTCTAAACATGATGTCAGTGGTTAGTCGGGGATGTGACTCTATTCCTCCACCAATGCCACTTTCCCCACCCTCGAAAATGCTTTGCAACACCAATCCAAGTTCCGGAAATTCATCGGCTAACAGGGAGCGACCGCGATTGTCATAGGAAGATTTGAACTCCATGGACTTCCTTGCAGCTATGATTCGTTTAGTTAATCTTCGTTGTTGTTCGTTTGTTGTGTCATTTCGCACCACCTGGGAAGTAAATTCTATGTTTCGATATTGTAACAGGTCACCTGCAAGTTCGTTTTTACTGGCCATAATGGAGTTTTTGTTCTGAACACCTGATAATTTGGCCACAAATTTTGTACTTGTAGCTGCGGCAAAGAGACCTTTCAGTAAGTCTCTGTCCCTTTTTGTATCTACAAAACGCAAGGCTGTTTTAAAGAGACCACCTATCTCGCCCTCCAGGTGAGCGTTCATTGTTTCCCTCATGCCACTCTGACAAAGCGATTCTACTTGTCGTACCACCGCATTTAGGTCCTGGTTCCGGTTTTCGATAAAGAAGGCTGTGTTTTGTAGAAGGATTTTTTCAATGTTTAGGTAAGGAGATAATGTTGCTAATAACTCTGTTGGCTTGGGGCATCTTTTCGAATTTCCGCCATAAAGTTCATTTCTCTTGTCGACATATACTTTCCCGAGCTCTCTAGCTTGTACAATTGGTCCATTCTTGAGGAGGTACTTCCCAACATTAAGAATTAACATGCACTTTTTTCTCAGGTTTGGATTTGAGTTGGACTGGACTTCTTTGTCCAGATTTTCAATGTTTTGTTCCAGAGATCCATTTGTTTTCGTTATCTCTTTTCGACTGTCATTTTTGACAAGCAGTTTTGAACGCCGTTGATACCAGCTTTTTGATAAAGCAACGAAAGGTACAATATTCACACGTTGATCTGCACAATTTTCAGCTTCGTTGACGCTATTTTTTTTTATGCGTGAATACCATTCCTTGGAAATATTTGGAAAGGGGAGGACGTGGGTGGAAGTATTGGGCACTCCATCGTCGTCCCTTGCTTTTTCTGCCTGATCACCATACCAGCGCCTTGACAACATGGGAAAGGGAGCTGCGAATGGAGGGTTATCGTCATCGTCTAGGACGTCGTTCACCTTTGTCCGTTTTTTGACACTGGAGTCCTGTGAGGGATGTTTCCTTTTCGCGAGATAGGACGAGGCAGCTTTCCTTTTCTTTTTGGCTGCAGTTTTTGTGATCATGGAGTCTTTGTTTTCTTCTCTTTTTCTAAAATATTAACACGTCGAAAGATAATAAAAAAATTTGCGGTTAGTGTTAAATTGTTACCCTGGTTTTATTTCTTCTACTGACATATATCTTATTTTACCATTATTTAATAAGTTAGTAAGTCATTCTTCACTATCATCACGAGGCAATCAAAGGGTTATGCACTGCTTACAATCGAAGTGAGGATGTTAATTCGGCGCAGTGGCGAAGCGAAGTTCTAGGCACACTCAGCCTTTGTTTACTTGCCAAGCGCCTCGTTGGTTATGTATATCAGCTCATATCCGGTGCGTCCTCGAAGAATAACTGTTTTAGTAACAAACATTCAAATATATAGTATATTTGAGAGGAAATAGTTTTTCTCAAAGGAGTTGTAAAATTTAGGGAAATGAGAAATATTGAAGATTTGATGATACCCACGCGAGAGCACCCGCGTGGATATCAACGGTCTGTTGGTGTTCCAAGCATACAGGAGTATGTAATCGTGTCCGGCTTGACTCAGTTTAGATTTTAAACCCTACGAGGTAATAATCCAGGGATTTTAACCCTTAATTAAGGTACGATGATCACCCCCGTGATTTTTATATGGAATCCCCCACCCCCCCCCAAAAAAAAAAATTTGACATTCTTCTCGGTATCCCCTCCCCATATCTTACCTTTTTGAAACTTCGCTGGTTTCTTGTAAAGATGGAAATTCGTCCTTCCTTGAGAGAATATGGTGCCCGGTAGCCAGCTGATGGTATGAGTGGCACAAAGTGGTTTGGCTGAAAGCTTATAGGATCTTTACTTTCCTTGGAAATATTTGGAAAGGGGAGGACGTGGGTGGAAGTCTTGGGCACTCCATCGTCGTCCCTTGCTTTTTCTGCCTGATCACCATACCAGCGCCTTGACAACATGGGAAAGGGAGCTGCAAATGGAGGATTATCGTCATCGTCTAGGACGTCGTTCACCTTTGTCCGTTTTTTGCAACTGGAGTCCTGTGAAGGATGTTTCCTTTTCGCGAGATCGGACGAGGCAGCTTTCCTTTTCTTTTTGGCTGCAGTTTTTGTGATCATGGAGTCTTTGTTTTCTTCTCTTTTTCTAAAATATTAACACGTCGAAAGATAATAAAAAAATTTGCGGTTAGTGTTAAATTGTTACCCTGGTTTTATTTCTTCTACTGACATATATCTTATTTTTACCATTATTTAATAAGTTAGTAAGTCATTCTTCACTATCATCACGAGGCAATCAAAGGGTTATGCACTGCTTACAATCGAAGTGAGGATGTTAATTACATAACCAACTCGGCGAAGCGCCTCGTTGGTTATGTATATCAGCTCATATCCGGTGCGTCCTCGAAGAATAACTGTTTTAGTAACAAACATTCAAATAACCGGACAAATAACCGGAAGATGCAAAAAAATATATTTCCGCTCCAAGAAATATATGCCTGTAAATGTACAACAAATAACTTCTACTGAACTCGATCAAAGCGATCGAAGTAGCCTGTTCTAGGCTCTCGGATAGCGAGACGTGTGAAAAAGCGCGCCCCTCGTTTTTAGCTCAACAATTCGCGCGCATGCTCGAAGATGAGCTTTCGGGTATGTGGGGAAAATGTAGCCTGCGTCGCAGACGGACTTGACCTCCGGTAATGTCCGTCTGCGAATTAGTGCACAAATCCTTGTTCTAGACCCCCAACGACGTACCAGGATCTGAGTACTTGTCTGTGATTGGCCTTTACATAAAGCTATTGTTCAATTAGCTATGATTTGGTTGTGATTGGCTAAGGGAATTTCACGCGAGCTAGGACCGGAAGCTAGCGGAAAGCGAGCCTAAAAATAGTACAGTATTAAAAAAATCACTGAAGATATAATGGAGTGCAGCTTTCGAAGCGGTTAGAGAAAGCTCAGTTTGAATTAACGGAGCTACTCCCAGAACAACGAGAAGCGATCAAATCTTTCTTCCAGGGGAAAAACGTGTTTATCAATTTACCCACGGGTTTTGGAAAGTCGTTGATCTTTTAGTGTCTCGCGATTGTCGCAGTCGCTGATATATGATCGAGTGTTATTGTTGTGATTTCACCTTTACGATCGCTGATGGAGGACCAAGTTTTATATATTTCAACAATATGGGTATACTGGCGATTGCATGCTATCACGGACTTGGAAGACCCAGAAACTATTCAGCAGGTTTTAAATGGGAACTACCTTGTTCGGTTTGCCGAGTGTTTGTTGTCTAAACTAACGCGTTGTAAATATCTGTTTGCCCGACAGGAGACCAAACGTGACCTCTTAAAATTTGCTAGAGTGAACACAGTCGAAGGCTCTATAGCTATTCTACTTCAAAATCCTCCTCATAATACAACATATCTTGCCCGTTAGAAATACTCTTGAAGGGCAATTCAAAGTAGGTCAGAAGACCGAATTCAATAGAGAACGACAAATGTCACGAACTTCGAACAGGCCTGTCACGCCTTTTACCATAGCCAATCAGAATTTGGTAGGCATTAGGGGTCGGCGGGGTCGGGGTTGTAGCCGGCCCTCATTGCAAAAACAAAATGGCGCCCGGTTGTTTCTGTAAGGACGGTATTTCTCTCGTCTTACACATTTAAAATATAGACCTTTTTGGAGTTCCGATACCAAAAAACGGATACATTCTGCGCCCAGATTCTGCGATTCCTTCGTTCCTCGATTTGAGAAATGCTACTGAAGGATTTAAATTATTTCTTTCACGAACGGAAATCTGTGGTTTCTATATCGAAGCACATTTGGACCCATGCCCGACCGATGAATCAAGGGGTTATACAACTTCAAAAACACCGGGAATAACAGAACGGTTCCATTAGGGCATATTTTAAGCTCGACCGCAGAAAAATATCCGGGAAATTGAAGCGTTCAACTGAACTCTGGCGTTTGGAGCCCTTCACTTCAAATGGATTTCAAGACTTAGGATCTAGGAAAGGAAAACTGACACCACAGGACAGTCGGTAATTGTTATGTCTATGTGTTATTTGCTTTTTAACAAAAATTATTGTTCAACTGATCATTTGATTCCAATAAAAATAATATTTAACGTTTTAATTTAAACTTTTGTAATTTCGTATACAATTCGATCGATCGATAGCTTTGAACCGAAAACAAATAAAGTGTTTATTTGAATCAAAATTTTGGCTGCAAAGCCTTTTTGCCTGTTATTGTAGCTTATTGTGTTGACCTTAAGTTTGTTAATAGTTTCCAATTACATTGCTGAGCTGGCTCACGAGAGCCTTTGATTCCCTTCGCTTGCGCTTTTCGCTCGTCCCCGCTATCCTAGAGCCACAGGCTATACGATCGAAGCGATGGGCCCAGGGTATTACGTTGTTAAATATTGGATGAAATGAAAAACCGAGTTCATGAATAGATTTTCCATTATAGTTGAAAAGAGAGGTTTAGTAGCGATCTGATTCAAAGTCAAGGAAATATGAAACTTTTTGTTTACAAAGAAACGTCTGGCGTACAGGCACGCACTGAAAATCTTACCGTACCATAACGCCAGAGAAGGTACGCTTCAATCTTGCAAAATTTAAGGCAGCGAAAACCGAAAGTGGCGACGAATTTTTGCGTTGGAGATTGTCTGGGTACGAGATTGTTGCTCCACCGCTGGACAAGGGTAACGAGGACTCTGGGAACGAGATTGACGAAGTTGAGAAGTTGTTGAAAAGGGCTCTGAAAAGGTACTTTTTTCTCGCCTTTGTATGAATTCGAAAGTCACCACTCTCTGAGTAGCTGTATGGAATCTTCTCACAAGATCTGACACACTTTCTCAGTCAGGGCCTCTTAAGGCGGGACTTCACCTAAATGCCATTTTTCCGCGACTTAACATGGGTTAAATGGAAATATCTCGTTCACGTTTCAAGCAATCCAAAAACTCTATGCTCATCCCATGAATCTATGTTATGGGGTGTTTTGTAAATTTTTGGGTATATTTGAGAGGAAATAGTTTTTCTCAAAGGAGTTGTAAAATTTAGGGAAATGAGAAATATTGAAGATTTGATGATACCCACGCGAGAGCACCCGCGTGGATATCAACGGTCTGTTGGTGTTCCAAGCATAAAGGAGTATGTAATCGTGTCCGGCTTGACTCAGTTTAGATTTTAAACCCTACGAGGTAATAATCCAGGGATTTTAACCCTTAATTAAGGTACGATGATCACCCCCGTGATTTTTATATGGAATCCCCCCCCCCCCCCCCCCCAAAAAAAAAATTTGACCCTCTTCTCGGTATCCCCTCCCCATATCTTACCTTTTTGAAACTTCGCTGGTTTCTTGTAAAGATGGAAATTCGTCTTCCTTGAGAGAATATGGTGCCCGGTAGCCAGCTGATGGTATGAGTGGCACAAAGTGGTTTGGCTGAAAGCTTATAGGATCTTTACTTAATGAAGTCCTCGTCCACATAATGAAAAGTACGTTTTGCTGAGATGCTGAAGCCAGCGGCATTCTTGGATTTAAAAATCCATGGCAAAAAGCTCTCACTACAGTGTTTTTCGTGTTTGGGTAAACTGTAAAGATCTGTCGGCCAATAACCGACGCCATAGCCAATATTTGCAGCAAGGCACTATATTTGCCGTTGACACAAGTGTTTATTGCCTCCTGGACCACCACATCTCGCTTGTTTCTCACGTCTGGGTAATCATTGGACAGGGCTAAGGCAAAGAGAGCATTTTCACTAAAAGAAATGCCAGCCTTATTAATGCTTCCTTTGATATACGGATGTTGCGCGTAAAAGTCTGCCTCTAGGTACAGTTCCGCGGCGACGAGTAGCCTTAGAACGTGGCACACAACTTCGCTCCCTGTCAGGCAAACTGATATTGAGTTATATAAACAATTACCATCTCCCGACACTGTCTTGGGAGAAAGATTTTTCGGCATGTCCGTAGGCATCAGGCTTCTAGAAACAGCGTCCTCGTGGATACTAACAGCTAACTGATGACGCTCGTCAAATGATGAAAGTCGAAGAATCCTTTGATATTGTTCAAACAAATTTTTGCATTCCAATGCATTACTGTTGACTATCGATTGCTTTAAAAGCGACAAATCCCGCAAAACTGATTTACTGGAAAACATATCGTCAGAATATAACTGATAACACAAGGATGACACTCGATCAGCGGGATCAATGCTTCGAAATTGCCATGCATGTGCGAACAAGAGAGGGTGGCGAATGGTAAAAGCCGAGAGTTGCCGAGACCCTAGTTAAAAAATCCGAGCCCGAGACTTGAAATCCGAGACTTAGCGATCCAAAATTCCGAACCCGAGACGCAGTGATCTGGTATGTAAATGTGACGGGAATGATCGTCGTACCTTTCATATTTAGGGGTTAAAATTCGTGGTTTGCCCTTCCAAACCGCCGACTAAGAGTATTTTTTTTAGAAAAAAAAAATCTCAAAAATCAAATTATGTCACGCGTATAAAACTAAACACAGGTAACCCAAGCTTCCAATCGACCCTCACAATCCAAGGCAAAGGTGACACAGAAGTGGATTTCAGTTGAAAACATGTTGTTTATTGCTTAAAAGGCGAACGAAACATTACATCGACAATGGGTTACGCGATCGTTGAAATCAAAACGTTTGCAAAAGATTTCTGTCAATCAAAATATGGGAGTGTTCGAATTTTACCGTAAGTAAACATCTTCCATATAAGGTATGACTTGTATGATCGATTTAAGCGGTCGCGTAACATTGAAATCGACGGTATTAAATATACATTGTTTGTCTCCATCTGAACTGTAATCACTTTCATAATCCTTCTTTATGTCGTCAGCGAGAGAGGCAATTTCGCTATCTTCAAGTTCTACCGACATCTGGCTCTCGCACTGATCATTGACACCTGATTTATGTAGAGGATTGTTCTTCCTAAAGGCCTCGATAGACTTTTGGAGATTCGCCTGGGCCTTTTTCAACGCCGAGAAAAATTCATCAAACTTACTCTCCAAAGATGCGCGCTTAGACTCGTTTTTGCCAACCTCTTCCGAGAACTGAGAATATCCATGATTTACATCAAAGTGAGCTTTTTCCAAGGTATTGAAGGCACGCATGAGAACTTTGTCACGTCCCTGGCAATCGGTAGTTGACGAAATATCCTCGGAAAGTATTTCCTTGACCTTTAACTTTAAAAGTTCAGTTTTCGTCATAACCCAGGAAGATTCAACTACTCCGAGTAGCTCCTGAGGGCCCCAATCTGAAAGACTTTCATCTATTCTGATTTTGTCCACCATTCCATTGTGAAACCGCATTCTTTCCTTAGAAATAATTCTGTGTTTTCTTCAATTTCGGCATCAGAAAAACGCTGCATTTTGGCCACTTTAAATTCGTGTTCACTGGCTCCACTACTAGTACTGGGTGAGGCAACGGCGGCTGCAACGACAGAAGACGGAGTTTCGGGATCTGCTTTAGGTTTGCTTCTTTCTGTCACGGTGTTTTTCTTCTTTAACTTCTATTACGAAGCGTCCATCTGCTATACGATTCCAACAGTCCCGCGCGATTGTTTTACCCTCTTGTTTTGCTTTCAAGGGAATTCCGAACAGCACATAGTAGTAGTTTGTCGCATGGATACATTTTCTGGCTCTTTGCGAACCGATGACAGAGTTTCATCTTCACTGACGTCTTCAACAACGGCCAAAACTTTATCTTCACTGGTCTTAAAACAACTGACCTTCTCATCTTATAAGGAACAAGAGTTCATCTCTCGCGAACTTTGCTCAATCAACCCGTTCAACGTTACGTTCAAACGTTATGTCCGTGGGCTGTGATTGGTGGATTTCGATCCATTTTGCGACTTGTTTATGCGCGAGGTCGACAGTGGCGCCCCGTATAAATATTTTATATTCGGATCGAGAAGCAAAGTGCCAATCGGAGCAAACTGTTAGTTATATTAATATTCTTGTGAATTATAAGGAACTTTCTATTGATCAACAAAACCTAAATTGTATGTTTTACTGCTTTCGGAATAATTCGAGTCCAGGGGATGTGGAAAGCATGCAGTGAGAGCTCGAAATATCTAGAACTCCGGCTGTTGCACCGTTCCGATTTACGTCACCAGGCAGTGTAAAATACTTAGGTGGCTTCATTTTATACTTTGAAACCTATATAAAAGATAGAGATTCGTGGGTATTTTGTGAAGCAGAAAATGTTTTTTTTAATATTTTTACATATCACCGATCGATCGGGTATAAAAACTGTGTCACACATCATGATACTATATATCGTTTTATTATCTTCCACATCCAAGAACAGCTCACATGCTTTGCCAGACAGAGTCAGCAATAAAAAAGCCAATGAAAGAATATGATCTGACTCTAATCTTACAGTTTCAACAATGAACTCGATACGAACAAATCGAGCAGAAGCAAGAAAAACAACAAAACAAATCAATACTTGACCAACTAAACGTAAATCAACAACTGAAGAGCGTTAATCTTTGTTGCCTACAACGGCGTCAATTTTACTTTTCTTTATTTTCAAGTTTTTTCTCATGGACTCTTGTGCACGTTTTAGCTTCGACTTAGCTCTAGCCTGCTCTGCAAGCAGATCCTTCCGGGAAGCGTGAAGTGGCTTCTGGCCGCCAAGTTTCGCCGTTACGGCTCGCAGTTTGGCAGATGCCTCTTCAATCGATGACATATTGTTGTTCAAAGTACCCGCCTTAAGGGAATCAGGTGGCGTATGCTCTGTTTTATGAATCACTTCAGCTTCCTCTTTAAGGATCCTTTCTTGCTCGTACCTCCACCCTTCATTAATTTTTGTGCAGATGGACTGCTTCGATAGGTTGGGCGCCCGTGAGCACAACGCTTTTGCACGCTTGTTCCAAAAGTTATAATATAAGGATTTCATTCCCCTTGCTTTGCTTATCTCTTCTGGGGTATATATTTTGATCCTTTTGATTTCCCAGGGTTTAGGGTTCTTGAAGTTTAGCCAACTTGTGCCGGACGGCTCAGTTTCGCTTGAACTCATTGCATCATGTCGTGCGTGGTCTTCTTTGGCAGTCACGGTGTCGTCGTTGTTAGTGTGTTCAGTTTCCTCCTCGACGAATTTAATCTGAACATCCACTTGCCGTATATTTATATCATCAGTCGTACAAGTCAGAACTTCAATTGTCAGTGTTTTTTCGTCTTCTTTTCCACATGTATGGTCCGCTTGGACGAATAAATAATTTCCGTTTGAAGTCAACTCATCCTCTTCAATCTTTCGTCTGAGATCGTCCAAGCAACCTGTTTTAGGAAAACTCGGAATCACAGCAAGGAACTCCTGGTCCTCCTGGCTTTCAGAAAGAGTTCTTTGATAGAGTTTTATTGCCACAGACATACTGATACAAAACTCTGCAGGACTGCAAAATGGTCGTTTTTTCTCTAAATCGCTGGCATGGTCGCAAGGCGCGAAGCGCCGAAAGCGTGGATCCTCGCGTGCGTAGCGCGCGAGACGTTTCGGCGGGCAAGTGAAACACTATGTTGATTATCAACTCGGATTTGATAAAGGTAAATTAACTGTAACCTGCGATCAGGCGTTTATTTCCTTTTCTTTCTTTTCGCGGAGAATGAGAGCGCGGAGATAATAATTTTAGCCATATTTTCAATCGACGAACAAACAAACCGTCTTGAAAAAAAAATTGTCGAGCTAGCGCCTTCACTGACCATATTTGTCAGTCATGCATGACGCGTGACTGGCTGCTGCTCATTGGCTAATATTGAATAAGAGGACAGACGTAATCACGCGCGGAAAGGCTTCAGTTCGGTAAAGTGGAAAAATTACATCTGAACAGGAGTTCTTTGAGGCGTAAATCATGAAATGCCGTCCACAGGTAGCTTTTCAATCGGCAGACTGACAATTAATTCAACGGTAAAGCGAAAGAGAACAGTATTTGATGTAGTTTGGGCCATAATGGAATTTCCGTGATGTTATTCAGTAAATACGGGAACCTTTTATGAGCTCCTCGTGGGGGAAGAACGTCGAAGCAAAGGAAAACATTACATTGAAACTGGAGAACATTTATAGTCATATGGGTCCTTACGGGTAATAAACGGACTCTTCAAGTTGGATTTGTGTGGATTGTGTCAGACGTTCAGAAGCAAATACGAGGAAGTTTCTATGTCATGTTTACGACACAGAAATTTAAGCTTACCCTCGATGGAAGTAAGAAGATTTCTTCGTCCTCGACAACCTTGACAAGGACAACGAAGAGAGTCTAGGATCAAAACCAGAGGAAGCTATCGCTTCAATAGGCACCGAGGTTAGTTCTACGCCCATTATTTCGCCGTTTAATCTTTCTTCGCGTCCTAATGTAAAATAAGCTTAATAGAAATTTATTCGAGTTAACAAATTGACGTCAGTTTTTTATGCGTCTGTCCTGTTTATTGATCATGATTTCGTCATAACATTGTCAAAGTAGTCAGCGGATCCCGAGTGGATCCGCAGACTACTTTGACAATGTTTATGACGAAATCATGATCAATAACAGGACAGACGCATAAAAAACTGACGTCAATTTGTTTTTTTGTATAATTGACGTCAAACTGGCCAAAACAATCAAGCGTAGACTTCAGACGAGGGGAAACCTGGTAAAAGTGAACTGAATTTGTTTTAGCCGAAACGATTCCGAGAATCACAGCTTCGTGAACTTCAAACTACGTACAATAACTCGATAATAAATTTCTTAGACAGTAGGTCCATTAATAATAATAACTAGTAATAACCAATGGTTAGGGAGTGCGGGCGATATCGATGGTTGGAGTTCCAGGATTAACAAGAGCCAGAATGGCTTTGAGCTACAGTAGTTCGGGCAAGTTGCAGGATGTGAGTGGTTGCAAAAGCGTTGTGATGCAAAAACATGATGTCAGTCGGGTATCATGGATTACATGATGATGTTTCAGTGCTGTGGAACTGACGATAAATAAAACTTTAGCTCACAGCCGTGATCCGTTAATTAAAAGTATTTTTAACTAGAACAAATTGAACCCTTTTTTTATAGAAAATGAATTGTTAAGATATTCATGAAACTCAAACGTTTGCATTTGTAAGCAAGATGAAAGTGAACAATACAGTACAGAAAATGTATTTTCGGCAAACCAGACTGAGCCGTCACAGAGATTGCGTGACGAGCCCAAACAGCCAGACCCTGTGACGCCTGCTCCGCGCTAAATATCAAATTCCACAGAGTTTTATTGAGATTTTTAGCCACTCGAAGCTATTTTTGCCTCTGTAATAATTATACATCGATTATTTTGTTATTTTCAAAACGTTTGTGTTGTCTGAGCTTCGCATGCAATAAATTATATTACCAGAAAGAATGAAACAAACACTTTACAAAGTAAACTTACAACGTAAACATCAGTCGCCGATGAGTTTTGTAACATCCGAATGTGGTACGGTAGCAAATTGCAGCAAATCGTATGACCTTCCCTGTGATCGCGAAGAACTCGGGACACCTTCGTGATAGTTTATTAGACTTTGAAACCTGCAACTCCAGTACAGTTACAACAGTATAATTTTGCTTTACCTCTCATGACTGTTTTGTATTAACTCGTATGCAAATTTTGCCAAGTTTCCCAATGTCATGCTTGGATGAGTACAACCGTGTTTCCTTCCAGTTTTGCTCTTTGATTAAAGATGTTCTGAATCAGTTTTACAATGAAAACGTCAGTGTGGAATCCTGTGTGGAATAGCATTTTCATAACAAGCAAAGCTGCTATAAAGAAAAAAACTCACGTTTGTTTAAAATAGCCGAAGAGAAAGTCCGACGTGTCGAATAATTTGACCTCCCATATTTGGAACGTTTCATGTGATCGAAGGTCAAAACACCCGTGATCACATTCCATTCATTCTTGGTGGAAGATTATTAGGAATGTGCCAAGTTCTCGGTACTAACATGCCGCGCATGCGTAATAGCAACATTGAGATTAGGATTGCGGGCTTCTCTGGGCGCCCGCAATAATAATAATAATATAATACATTAAATGTATTATATTTATTATTTATTATTATAAAGCTTAATTATAAATTTTATATAGCGCCAAAATCCAAAAGTCCAATGGCGCTTTACAATATTGATTAAGGCTAAAAACAAAATAATATATATTATATGTCCATTGACATAAACAATGATTTTTTAAACTTTATTTATTACTTTATCATTAATTTTTATTACTTTATTTATTACTATTTATTAATATTTTCTTGCAGTCCACCAGCTCTAGAGTGTGATTGAAGAATGTCTTGGCACGTCAGGGAGTCAGCTTCGGCACCCAGCTGGCTCTCGGCAATCGTTTCCTCCTCTAACTCCACCTCTATGGCCAGAACTATGGCTTGTTTGTACCAGTCGATGACCTCAAATACCATGTTCACATCTTGCAAAGCCATGGTTAAAAGGTGGTCTCGCCGAACATGCAACGGGGAAACGGAACGTTAACGATGGAATAAATCTTGCTGTATCAGGTTTCACTTTCATGATAAAGATCCTCAAGTTCATCTCTGGTAATATCAGCAAATGTCTCACCTCTTTGATTGGCCAATAACAATCTCTCATATGCGAACGGTATCTTTTGCTGTTGCCATTCTGAAGTTTGGTAGCTCCATCGTGGAAGTAGACATAAGAGGACTAATGATAGCCAAAAAATAAGTTAGTAAGTAATAAGTAAACATACCCAAATAACTAGGAGCCCCTCAGGCCATGCTGTGTAATGATAAATATAAAATCATGTTATTTACCGGCGAGGATGTCCGTATTGAGAAAAACTATACTCAAGACTGAGGGCACAGTTTTTATCAATACGAACCGACCAAGGTCGACAAATAACGTTTTTATGTTTATCCTACTTGATTTGATAATGCAAAAATGTTTCCTTGAGCTCAGTTTTTATAAAATTTCAGATCTATGTTAATCTAATAATTATTGTTGCCATTCCGTGGAGCAATTTGCCATTCTAATTTGATGCGAAACCTTGACAATTTCCAAAAAAGCATTGAATATAGGGCTTATAATGCTACAGAGACCCTGTAGAAAAATAACTACAAGTCTGTTCATAGGCACGTCTGATCATCTATTATCAATCTATTAATACATGTATATTAACCTGAGGATAATAACACTCACGGAATTGATTATCCAACAGAGTACAAATAACTATATGCATTTATTTTAGTTGTTAATCACTTGTATCGTATCTTTATCGAGTACAATTTGGCAATTTCAATCATCTTACATGTCATGTAATCGCAAAATTGATTTTTGTTGCGTTTAACAGACGTTTAAAATGTCGGGGAAAATAATTCCTTGTAACTGAGGTTGCAATTTTCATTTGATGCGAAAACCTTGACAAACTGCCTGCATTCGGTTTCAACGTACGGCACAACTGATCTATACGTGCCAATAATTATTTCCTGGTCTACCGGTAATCCCTAAGCCTATCCTGCCATTGAGAAACTGCTTGCATTCAGTTTGACCGTTTCAACCTATGGCACAACTGATTTATACATGCCAAGAATTATTTTCTGATATACTGGTAATCACTAAGTTCTTTCTTGAATGAAAGTTACTGAAGTGTTGTTTCGGGAAAAACAGAAATGAAAACTCAAATGATTACATACATACATAGTTTATTTGACAAAGCAGGTTAACAGATACAATAATATTATTGGCAAGACATACATGTAAGTCCTGATGTGGAACTGCACTAATTACAAATAATTGAATGAACTACAGAATAAATTAAGATATAATGCTCGATCAATCGTAAGTTATTTGTTGTACATTTACAGGCATATATTTCTTGGAGCGGAAATATATTTTTTTGCATCTTCCGGTTATTTGTCCGGTTATTTGAGTGTTTGAAAATTTACTAAAACAGTTATTCTTCGAGGACGCACCGGATATGAGCTGATATACATAACCAACGAGGCGCTTGGCAAGTAAACAAAGGCTGAGTGTGCCTAGAACTTCGCTTCGCCACTGCGCCGAATTAACATCCTCACTTCGATTGTAAGCAGTGCATAACCTTTTGATTGCCTCGTGATGATAGTGAAGAATGACTTACTAACTTATTAAATAATGGTAAAAATAAGATATATGTCTGCAATACGGATGAAAAACGCTTTCGGCATAGTCTTTTATGCTTCGTCTTGCCACCACCACAATGCTTCAAAATCTTGAGGTCGACAGGAAATGTATCACATGGATGGATCACTTCTTGTAAACGAAGGCTGAGTGTGCCTAGAACTTCGCTTCGCCACTGCGCCGAATTAACATCCTCACTTCGATTGTAAGCACTGCATAACCCTTTGATTGCCTCGTGATGACAGTGAAGAATGACTTACTAACTTATTAAATAATGGTAAAAATAAGATATATGTCTGCAATACGGACTGGAAACGCTTTTCGGCATAAGTCTTCTATGCTTCGTCTTGCCACCACCACAATGCTTCAAAATCTTGAGGTCGACAGGAAATGTATCACATGGATGGATCACTTCTTGTAAACGAAGGCTGAGTGTGCCTAGAACTTCGCTTCGCCACTGCGCCGAATTAACATCCTCACTTCGATTGTAAGCAGTGCATAACCCTTTGATTGCCTCGTGATGATAGTGAAGAATGACTTGAAAATCCTTCCATCTTTTTGGGTCAACACACCCGATATCCTCCATTGCGGCTTTGCTGATGTTGTTTGCGGCAGAGCATTTGTTATCCGGATTTTCAGCCTTTTCCTTCAGTTGGCTTGATCTGTCTTGCCAATAATATTATTGTAATATTGATCGAGCATTATATCTTAATTTATTCTGTAGTTCATTCAATTATTTTTAATTAGTGCAGGTCCAAAATCAGGACTTACATGTATGTCTTGCCAATAATATTATTGTATCTGTTAACCTGCTTTATCAAATAAACTATGTATGTATGTAATCATTTGAGTTTCATTTCTGTTTTTCCCGAAACAACACTTCAGTAACTTTCATTCAAGAAAGAACTTAGTGATTACCAGTATATCAGAAAATAATTCTTGGCATGTATAAATCAGTTGTGCCATAGGTTGAAACGGTCAAACTGAATGCAAGCAGTTTCTCAATGGCAGGATAGGCTTAGGGATTACCGGTAGACCAGGAAATAATTATTGGCACGTATAGATCAGTTGTGCCGTACGTTGAAACCGAATGCAGGCAGTTTGTCAAGGTTTCGCATCAAATGAAAATTGCAACCTCAGTTACAAGGAATTATTTCCCCGACATTTTAAACGTCTGTTAAACGTAACAAAAATCAATTTTGCGATTACATGACATGTAAGATGATTGAAATTGCCAAATTGTACTCGATAAAGATACGATACAAGTGATTAACAACTAACATAAATGCATATAGTTATTTGTACTCTGTTGGATAATCAATTCCGTGAGTGTTATTATCCTCAGGTTAATATATTAATAGATTGATAATAGATGATCAGACGTGCCATGAAACAGACTTGTAGTTATTTTTCTACATGGTCTCTGTAGCATTATAAGCCCTATATTCAATGCTTTTTTGGAAATTAAAGATATCCCAAAAGCATGACTAGGGGAATCACTTTCTTTCCATCATGGTTCTGAAGGGGTTCTATAGAATGTGTATATTTCTGAGGGGTCTCCAGGAACCATAGTATTTTCTAAGGGGGTTATGGAAAATAAGGTAAAACATCGAGCTCATCCATAGGTATTTCTAAGGGGTCCTCCAAAAAATCGAGCTCATCCATAGGTATTTCTAAGGGGGTTAGCGAATAATATAATTTCTGAAGGTCTATAAATAAAGGAACCTCATCCATGGTGGGGGGGGGGGATATTAAATGGAATGGCCCCTTTGACGTTGAAGTTATCTTTCTATTCACCGAAACAATTACCATTTAACGTTTCTTCCTCGAATTGTGTTATACACTATTTTTTTTTTATATAAGAACGTCTCATTTTTAGCTGAGGCTGAACCAAGACCGAATGTTCTTATTTTTGGTGATTTCAGCCTGAAAAACGTTTTTAACATGTTCTTAAGTTATATGGTATAGAATTTCACAAAAAAAGATTCGAACGTGACCATAAAAATGTATTTACATTTTATGTGATAGAAATTCATGTTGTTACTATAAAAATTGTGGCATTTTAAGTATTTTGAACTGATTTGAACTGCTTATTCATTGAGATATTTGAAATGTTACATTTTGTCCTGATTTTGTTAATTTTTTGAAAGGATACTGGAATATTGTATTGAGAGCTCGATGCAACAAACAAGTGAATAAAAATGTTGTTAACTACAGTCTCAACCTGGTTATGTTATTAGTATGTTCTTAAAATTTTGGTCAATCTCAGCCTCAACGTTCTTATAAAAAAGGTTCTTATAAAAATAGTGTAGTTATGATTAATTGGTAAACAGGACTTTGTGTCGTCCAATGCTGTCTGTAATCATACTCGCGGGATTAATCACTCGTATGATGACAGACCGAATTGGACTCCACTGCAGTCCTTGAACACAACATGCACGGCTGGGAACATGATAACCGAAATAAATGTAATGGTGAACAAACCCGGGGGGGGGGGGGGGGGGGGGGGGGGGGGGGGACTCCCATATAAAAGTGATGGGGTGATCGCCCGAAAATTTTGAAAAGAACCCATAAAAGGTACCAAAATCTCGTTTTGTGGGTGTGGCTCGAATTCATTGAGGTACCAATTCTAAGACAAAACTAGTCCCTGTTATATATTTTTTCCAGCTACTAAAAGATACCGGAAATAACTCTAATGGCAAGTCATTTTAGATTTTCACACCCTAAGCGGTACCAAACCACGAATTTTAACCCTTAAAAGGTTCTGCGATCACCCCCGTCACTTTTATATGGGAGTCCCCCCCCCCCCCCCCCAGTGTGAACAAGTGCCGACGTACGCCGGATATGCATGATAAACGGCAAATCCTTGCTGTGCATAAATATTTTTCAGCAAAAGTGTACGTGTTGTTTTACAAAAATATATTTTATTAGCTCGGTGTATGAGTTTATTGACCATACACTAGAGTGATTTTATTTAACCCGCCGTGAAACAATATCTAACAGTTTAGTACGTATATGTAATAGTCAAAACGGAATAAAAGAAAACAATGGAATTAGTGTCTAATAGTATCTAATAGTGTAGTAACTATTTCACGGATTTAGTAAAATCACTCTAAGAGGGGCCCCCCTTTGTCACGTAATTCTAGGGTTACCATTCTTTGCCGGGTACTGTACAATAAGTAAGAAAATAGACAAACCAGGTTTGGATCTTTTAAAGAGGCTCGCAAAAAAGGGCTCGCGGCTGGCAAAAAGAGGCTCCGGCTCATAACAGTTTAAGCCCCCCTACCCCCCCCCCCCCCCCCCCCCCCCCCCCCCCCCCCCTTCCTGTAAGGCGAGGTTCCACTTTCACTGTGCTTTGTCCCAGGATTACAGTAATCCCGATTATACTTCAGAACAGTCACCTCATATAACAATGTGTAACCAATTTTATTTCGCTCTAAATCTCACAATATACAGCATATAAAAGCAAACTTGCATAATTAGCATAATTAGCATAATTAAACAACATTCAACCTATAAGTCCTTGCGCGGAGTCATTCCCATCGCCATTTTATTGCGCGACGGCATTATAATCATTAAACTTGATAACGTAGAAAGAAATGTCACAAAAAACTTGACTTGTAATCCTGTAACTGGAAAAAACCTGTTTAAGGAAACAAAAGACAAAGTAAGATAAATAAAAGCACGAACACCAGCCAAAGAGTACACAGAAACAAGGGAAAGAGGTGGGAGGGACATTGTTATATAGTCAAATAAAATAAAATAAAATAGATTCGACGCCTTTATTTTCGTATACCGTAAAAGCTCTATTAGGCTTCAAGAAGCGGGGGCTAATTAGAGAGGGGGGCTTAATAGGGGGGGGGGGGGGAGATTATTTCAAATCATAAATTTTCGAGAAAATTCACTTCTAAAACAGAACAAGAAATGGGTTATGTATTACAAATGCATACCCTAACTCAACGATAGTTCTGGAAATTAAAGACCACGTTCTATACAAAGTGACTGAAACTTCAGTGCTCTGTCTACTTACGATATTTTACCAGTCAAGTCAAACCCCTGAAGAATTGAAGAATTCCTCCAACCAGTCAACCCCTGCAAGCCCAACCCCTGAAGAATTCCTCCCTTCAACCAGCCCAACCCCTGAAGAATTCCTCCCTTCAACCAGCAGTCAACCCAGTCAACCCCTGCAGAATTCCTCCCTTCAACCAGTCAACCCTGAAGAATTCCTCCCTTCAACCAGCCCAACCCCTGAAGAATTCCTCCCTTTCAACCAGTCAACCCCTGCAGAATTCCTCCCTTCAACAGTCAACCCCTGAAGAATTCCTCCCTTTCAACCAGTCAAACCCCTGCAGAATTCCTCCCTTCAACCAGTCAACCCCTGAAGAATTCCTCCCTTCAACCAGCCCAACCCCTGAAGAATTCCTCCCTTCAACCAGTCAACCCCTGCAGAATTCCTCCCTTCAACCAGTCAACCCCTGAAGAATTCTCCCTTCAACCAGTCAACCCCTGAAGAATTCCTCCCTTCAACCAGTCAACCCCTGAAGAATTCCTCCCTTCAACAGTCAACCCCTGCAGAATTCCACTGTTCCTCAACCGGGGGGGTGCGCATATTTAATGCAATAGCCCATTTCGTTGAAGGAATACAGTGTATATTCTCGTTTCGGTTTTGAACTCTACGATTCCACTCCTCTGGTGAAAATATTTAAATTCTGATTCATCAAACCTCTAGTTCAAACACTAAAATACTACCATCACAAAGACTTACCAATATAACATTGCTGTGCCAACTTTGGCGTTTTATAGAGGAACGAACGCGCTCAAATTTGACCCTGCATGTACTAGTGCCAGATTTCTTCGGGTGGTCGAGCACGTTGACTTTTTGTCACGCACTCGCAGTAGTCACGACCTCGATCTACAGTCACGCGCATTGATGGGGAGACCCTGTCACGTGACCTTCTCAAATGACAGAGATACCGTGCTACTCTGAAAAATAACTTTGAAAAGCGTCAACCGATTTCTGTAATTTTTGGTATTCAAAATAAGGAATCTTCAATTATAGAAGGCCTATAATTTTCGGGCAAACGAAATGAAAGATTAAGAGATATGTACAGCTCCGCGGTCCAATTTGGGGATCATTTGCGGTCCCGGGATCATTTGCGGAGCTATACAGATACAAGCACTATTAGAAGACCTTGTTTTTACGAAATCGCGATTCAATAAGTTCCAAGACTTCAAGGTTTACTGTGAGCAAGTTTCCACAAAATCGGCTGGATAGAAATTGCTGCACAGTTGACTGCTGAATTTTAAGATCACACTAAGGCGCGCGCCAACAAGACCGCCGGCTACGCAGGCTACTGGATCACACCTATTGGTGGTTTTCATCAACATAACGCGGTACTTGAAAAGCTTATCAGTACAAAACAAATTGATTATATAGATAAAAACCGGCAAAATATTATCTGATCGTCAATGTGGGTTTCGAAGCAAAACTGAGCTCAACTAATCATTCTATGATTGAACTTGTTGATAAAATAACAAAGACCATTACATACACATCAGTCGGTACATTTCTTGACTTATCCAAAGGCATTGACATATGTTCCCGGGGGGGGGGGGGGGTCACAAAAAAGTTTTATACGGGGAGGCTCCGCCCAGAGGTCCAACCCTTACCCTTTCATATACCATTTTTCACAGAAAAGGTACCCTTTCATATACCTTCCATAGAAAATGGTACCCCTTTCATATACCTTCCATAGAAATTATGAAAATGGTACCCCTTTCACATACCTACAGTAGAAGCACTGCATCCCTTTTCTATACCCTTGTAATGAACTTAATGAACAATATATATCACCAAAAATCATCAAGCATTACCAGTAGAGATGTTAACCAAACAATAATATCATTTTCTCGTGAAATCCCTACCCTTTCATATACTTCAACTCGTGAAATCCCTACCCTTTCACATACCTCGAGCCTAAAAAAGGACCCCTTTCGGGCGGAGCCTCCCCGTATAGTCCATTATAGGGAGTACCCCCCCGGGCATATGTTACAGTCGAAGCTCTCTGAGCAGACACTCTCGTAAGCGGACAGCTCTACTTACGGGCCGCCTTGACAAAACCACGTTTGAACTCTAGCTCATACAAACTCTGTACAGTCGAAGCTCTCTGAGCGGACACTCTCGTAAGCAGACAGCTCTACTTACGGCCACCTTGACAAAACCTCGTTTGAACTCTAGCTCATACAAACTCTGTACAGTCGAAGTTATTTGAGCGGACACTCAGTCGTAAGCGGACAGCTCTACTTACGGCCACCTTGATGACAAAACCCCGTTTGAACTCTAGCTCATACAAACTCTGTACAGTCGAAGCTCTTTGAGCAGACACTCTCGTAAGCGGACAGCTCTACTTACGGCCACCTTGACAAAACCCCGTTTGAACTCTAGCTCATACAAAACTCTGTACAGTCGAAGCCGTCTTTGAGCAGACACTCTCGTAAGCGGACAGCTCTACTTACGGCCACCTTGACAAAACCCCGTTTGAACTCTAGCTCATACAAACTCTGTACAGTCGAAGCTCTTTGAGCAGACACTCTCGTAAGCGGACAGCTCTACTTACGGCCGCCTTGACAAAACCCCGTTTGAACTCTAGCTCATACAAACTCTGTATTTACACATTCCGGTAAGCGGCCAGCTCCAGTTGCCGACACTTTTTCTGCTTCCCGAGGGTGTCCGCTTACGGGAGTTTCGACTTTATAAATAAACTTTATTTCTATGGTATAGATCGAGGCAATTGTCATACATGGATAACCAAATAAGATCATCAGGAAAAACAATTACTTGTGGCATACCACTGCGATCTATTCTTGTGCCGTTAATTACTATATTTCTAATTTATATAAATGATCTAAACAACTCAACCATTAAATAATCTATTATTTGCACCCGGGCGTACAGTTCACTGTCCGGGGGGGGGGGGGGGGGGGGGGGGGGACTCCAATGTGAAAGGGGCGGGGATGCTCGTCCGAAAATTTGAATTAAAACCCCTAAAGGAGACCAATCTGGGCGTGGCTCAAGCTTTATTTGACCCCATACCATTCTAAAAGAGACAGACAAATAAGAGTTACAGTGACTTGCAATCGATGTCCGGTAATGAGACTGTTGAATGATGGTTGTGTATAAATTTTAAAGATTTCATGCCTGATCAGGGCCCGCGCAGCATTTGTTTGAGTGGGGGGGACTAATGCGAACGCGTCAGCGTGAGCCATCTGGGGGGGGGGGGATACGGGGCATGCCCCACCCCTTTCCGGGAAAATTGTGAATTTAAGTCCTCTGAAATGGCTGGAAATGCATCTAAAATTAACAAGCGTGGTGCAAATTAATACAAGAATCACCATTTATTATCCGGTCTTAAAATTCAGAGAGAGTTGTCCATTTTTCGAAAAGCAATCAGAGATTTTTGTAGATATTTCTTTCTAACAGCCAGAAGTCTTCGTTAATTATGTTCATTTTACCATGTACGCTTCTCTGTTGGTTATCATGCAGGACTCCCGTGTCCCGCGATGTCCAGAGCTGTGTATAATTTTCAGTTTAAAGTATCTATGGCGATAAAATGCTGTCATAAAAACGTTTCTCTATAAAACGCAAGATACAACTGCTCAATAGCATATTCTCCGTTTTCACTGACTCGCTCCAGACCTTTCGTTCAAAGACCGCGCGCATTCGTTTGACAGACCAACCCAAAAAATACGACTGTTTTGCAGTTTAAATATTGTGACGGGAGGTTTTTCGGGTGTACGGCGATTTGGAACTTTAACTGAAACGTATTGAACTTGGGGGAAACTTAACTCAAATGGAGCACCACTTGGCCTGCGGGAATAGAAACCGTCACTATTTCTCGGTACCTTCTAAATTTCTACGGACGTCAAGGAGGAGACAGAACTTGGTTCCAACAGCAGTTTATTCTTGACTATATATTCATCGGCAATGTCATCAGGGATGTAATCGAAGAAAGCTTTACAAGTTACTTCCTTATATCATGTATATATGATTGTACACGCGTCTTTTTGTTAACAGAGTACAATAAGTGTGCTAACATAAAGATGTGAAAAAACAGTTACAACGGAAGATATGGTCCTTTGAGGATAGCGCAACTCCCCTTAATTAAAATTCTAGTTTAACTCGAAAGCTTATTATTATAAGTGTTCGTTACCTAGGGAAGAAAGTATCTTTAAAAGTATGTTACTTTAGAACTACCGAAGCAATTTAAAAGTAGTGAAAAAGCTAACAAATTGTGAGGCGCTTTTATTTAAAGAACGATTTCGCATAAGCCGATTTTTATATGGTAATGAGTACCATTAAATGCTAATGTAGAGGAACAATAGGACATTACGTGCACTAAAAAAATATTGTTTAAAATTCTAATTTGTGCACGCACGTAATTTTCTATTGTTCCTCAACATTAGAATTTAATGGTACTCATTAGCATATAAAAATCGGCTTATGCGAAATCGTTTTAAATAAGCGAGATCGTTTAACAAGTTCTCACCCTAAAAAGCAATTAACTACGCGAACATTCATTAGTGAAACTGGATGTGTTAGTAAATGTATTACAACGCGGAAAGTCAATACTAACAGGTTCATAATTAGCCGCTCGTGTGGCAAGATAACTAGGAAACGTAACTTAAGAGTAAATATGTAATTTACTAAAGATAACACTTATTTCTTGAAAAGCAAAACCATTACTAGGAAACGTGACTTAAAACCAAACATGCTATTTACTATAGCTAAAGATACCGCTTTCTAGGACTAAAGTTGTTTCCACAGAATAACTATTGTCGGCTTTTAAAAAGGATTTTAAAACACTGAACACGGATGAACATAAAAATAATTGAAAAACGGTAAATCCTCTCATGACAATAACATAAAGTCAGTGAACTCAAAGTGATCTTAACTCTTGATATTTGTTCAGTTGTAATCGCGTCTACTTTGCTAATGGTCATTGCAACTTTTGTCCGTTGCGATCTACTGCAGATCAAAAAGAAAATTTTATCACCAACTTCTGAAAAACTTCTGGAAATTTTTATTATTATTATTATTATTTAGAAAAAGTGTGGGGGGGGGGGGGGGGTGGGGGCGCAGCCTGCAGCCTGCAGCCTGCGCAGCCTGCGCAGCCTGCGCGGTCCCTGCTGATCGGTATAGACCACCAACACAGTATGTCGGCGTTTTTTATTTCTTCGCGTGCAACTCTAAGCGATACCTTGATGGCTAAAAATATTAGCTTTCCGTCCTGAACACCCTAAGTGATACCAAAAATCTGTAATTTTCACCCCTAAAAGAGACGACAAGCGCGAGCACCCCCCCCCCCCCCCTTACATGGAAGTCACCCCCGGGCTCACTGAATATTCATGACCCATTCATGCGTACAACGGACTAATTTCATTCAATTACTTTTTAACGCAAAGTGAAGTTTGCGTGATCGAGCCGCGATTTTCTAAACGACTCGGAACTTGTCTATTCAGAACACGTGAAGAAGCTGACTATTATGAACTTTTTACAAAGAACACGGCTTTTACATTTGCTGGCGCGTAATTTGAGGCTCCAACAAAATGCAAGCCGAAAATTTACAGAACTAACTTTTCGCCTGGCTGAATCAAGTGACTTTGACGAAGTTGTGAAGCTGTCAGAGGGTGTTTACAGCGGGTACGACTATCTTCCCCTTGTATATCATCAATGGCTTGAAATGGACAATTTAGCCGTTATGTTAGCTCACGCTGAAGACAAGCTAGTTGGTTTACAGGCGTGCTCTGTTGTGGATGATGGTACGACATTGGTACGCCGAGGAGCACGAACTCTGCCCGAACTTCGTCGGGTTGGTGTCCAACGAAAGTTAGCCAACGCTTTGGATGACTATGTGCGAGAACATTTTCCGAAGGTTTGCCAACGACGGCTGACCGCTTGGCAATATGGAGATCCGGTGAATAAAAATTGGCCATGGGGGAGGCGAATTTTCGAGCACGATGTGTTGTCCTATTATGTCGAAGGTACAAAAGCCTCGCTTCCCTACGGCGGAAGTGAATTGGAAATAGCGACCTGTACGAGAGATTGTTTCTCTAAAACAATCCTGTCTGCTCCAGTAACAGAGAAACTGTTTACGGAAAACGTGCTACTCTTTGACTTCTCTTGCCCTTACAATCCAGTCGGATCAAATGTGAATTATATCTTCAGAGAATACGATTCGGTGCCATACGATTTACACTTATTCGTGGAGAAATGTTCAGCTGGCCATGGGGCGGACTGGCCGATGTCTTTTAGCCATGGGATCTTTGCACAGAGAGTTATTTTCTCAGAATGGATGGCTACTGTTTACACGGATGATCCAGCTCTGTTCGAAGCTCATCTTTTACATCATTTAAAACGCGCCCGTGAAGTCATCAAAGGCAGATTTACTTTCTTTACGTTTCAAGACAAAAGCATGACAGCATGTGCCCGAGGGGTACTGGGAGAGGTGATGCAATTAAAAGAGGCAAATGTTAATAACAATGAAACGATAAAACTGTACGAAAGGGAGTTCAAATAGTTTACTTTCGACCGAAATGATGATTAGTTTTGAAGAAAATAAACACATATTATGATGTGGAGCTATATACAGTATAAGGCGTATTCATTTGTTTGCCTCGTCCCCAGGTGCCATTGCATTTCGTCGGTAATTATAACGAGAGCTAGGCAAGCTGGGAGCCTGGGCTCGATAGGCCGAAGGACGCGAAACGCATAGCTCTCGCAACTTCGCGAACTGTAGACTGGGTTGCATACTTATCATTTGCATCTTCCATTGTCATTTGGCGAACCTGAGTAAATAACCCAATGGTTATTTCAGGTTAACCACACTCTGTTATCATAATCTATAAGAGTGAAATAACAGTTTTTCCAGTGTTGTTAGAACACATATAATTAATAATTAGATTATGAGCTCGAGATTTCTATGATGTGATAGTTGATGAGGCCGAATCATCTATCACATCATATAAATTGAGAGCGAATAAACTAATTGTTTTTAGTAAAAATTATAACAATTGTCTTGTAATAACTCTAAATCCTCTTCCAAAACTAAAGAGAAACGAGAAGAATCCGCAATTTCGTAGACGACCTCCAGCCACTGCACACTAATGGCTGATAGTATACGAGTAGCTCAGCCAATCAGATTGTCTCATTTGCATTAGTATACTAGTAGATTTTTACTAATACGGATTAGGTTATAGCCAAGTCACAGTACACAACTTGATTTTGCGTAAAAGGGAAACTCGAATCGACCGACCCGCCAATTCACGCCATATAACGGCATTTCCAACAGATAATCATCCTGTTATATTGAGCAAGCTCAAGGCTTTTCATGGTGCCTTATAAAAACAAAACCTCTAGGGGGGAGGGAGGGTTTCATCAAAACCCCTTGGAGGTCGTGGGGAACGACTTTGCATGAATGGTTGTAACTGACTCGTCCCCAGTCGTCTCTCTTGTCTCCTATTAAAATATTTAGCGCGGCCGAAGGGGGCGCAAGGGGTGATGGGAAGGATGACAACAACAACAACAAGCTTTATTAACTCTTTGGTTAAAATACATAGATTTTCACCTCCCGCAAATTAGCAGGGCTATTCGAGGCGGGAGGTGACGAAAAACAAATTATAATAAGGGTAGCTAACAGTAGGGTTTTAGTAATAAATAACAAGAAGAAAATTATCAATTTATATAATGGCGTAGAACAAGAAATTAAGAGTGAGTGAGTGAGTTTCTCTTCCTCGCTTTTTCCTTCCCAGCATTCCCCGCGTCTTGCGACTCCCAACAAAGGAGACAAGAGAGACGACTGGGGACGAGTCAGTGGTTGTAAAGTGATAGCAGCATTGACTTTCAGAGACGATTCCAGCTGATTTAACGTAACAAGAGAATAGCTTTTAAGGATTTTCTGATATATTTTTTCACCTGCGCGAAAAAACCTTTCTGATATTGATGGTTTTGTCTTCGTGATTAATATAATGAAATTTGAACCTAGTTATATGGCTAATCTCCCACGAGTGTCCTGTAGCTCAGTGGTAGAGCATCCGACCGCTGTGCGGAAGATCATAGGTTCGACTCCTGTTGGGAGAACATGAATTCTGTTTCCGAGAAGCTTGTGTCACTGACAGAATACCTTTCTCAAAATAACCTTATTTTTAATCAGTTTGTAATGAGAGAATCACACGATCATGAACAAAGCAAGTGACATGTTGGTTTTGCAAAACGACGTCCTTTCTATTCCTAGATAAAACACACCTGAGGAAATGATTGAAGATAGCTCATTTTTTCCTCACTTCGTAATTCTTGACGAAGTGAGGAAAAAATGAGTTATCTTCAATAAATTCCTCAGGTGTGTCAGTTTATCTAGGAATAGAAAGGACGCCGTTAATGATAGTCATTAAAGGAGCTACGTCCCGGATGGAGCAACTTGGAAAAATTAGCCATTAGAAAAATTAGTGGGGGACTGACCACCCCCTCCCCTCACCCCCCCACTCCGTCTTTTTTGCTCTCGCCCCAATTTTCGCGCGGCCAAAATGCAGAAAAAGCTCTTCGATCGCGGAAAAAGCTCTTCGTTCGTACAGGAACGCTTGCTTCGCAGGCTAGTTCGTCGTTCGCAATCCGTCTTTATCTTCCTCAGTCTTAAACATCCTTGTTTCTTTTCGGTTGATACATTCTTTCGTGTTTTTCTACCTTAGTAAACTATTATTTTGAGGTTTTCTTCAATTCGAAAGTAATTTTGTTCATCAGAAAAAATGACTGAAAATATCGTGACGTAGCTCCTTTAACGACAGGTATTGCATGTAAAAATGTAGCTTCAAACTAAGTAGGCGCTAACATAAACAATGAGTGTAAACTCCATTAAATGTTTAGCACTTAAGTATCTAGTTATGTAAACAGTTAAGGCATTTAGTTGGCGCTATTCCTAATATACTTTGCTCACCTGCAACGAACAACTTTTCATGTTTACATGGATTTTCTTCTTTCTCATTTTGTTATGATGGCGTTGCATTAGCTGCACATCACTGCAAACTTCTAGATCCAGTTATATTTAAACAGGTTAATTGGTAGTTGACGCTATTCCTAATATACTTTGCTCACTTGCACCAAACAATTTGTGATGTTTACATGGATTTTCTTCTTTCTTATCCGATTGATATATAATATGATGTTTTAATTTATTTTCAACCAAGACATTGCACTGTAAGGAGGACCTTCGAAAACGCTGACGTCATTTACATCACGTAAACTTCGATCCTGTCTATTTGCGTCTATTTGTCGCATGCGCAGATGACTGTTGTAGCGTATTCAAGCGTTTTAGTGTGGACGGGAAAAATGCTGCGAAAACGATAGTGTGGCATGTGGACGCGGAGCTTTTGATGCGCCTTCGGCAAAACGGAGCGTTTCGTTTGAAAACGTATTTGTGTGAATGTTTAGCACTTAAGTTGATCGAGTTATTTAAACAGGTTAATTGGTTATTTGACGCTATTCCTAATACACTTTGCTCACCTGCACCAAACAACTTGTCATGTTTACTTGGATTTTCTTCTTTTTCACGTTCTTTGGACATGATGTTTTAGTTATCAGAGTGTATACGTAAACTACAGACCTCAGCGAACATTTTTCTGGAGGAGAATTTACTGACATTGTTACAAGAGTTCTCCTTTACAATCTGCTCTCAAAGGTGTTACAGACTAACAGACGATGTTTCGTCCATACCTTTTCCTGCTCTGTGGTGTTTTTTCCTGTGCTTCAGGTAACTCTCTTAACCCTTTCACTCCCAAGAGTGCTAAGTTCAAAATTGATGAAAAAATCTTGAATTTTATTTTGAAAAATTGTCAAAAACCAAGAACCATTTGAAAGTACTGCTCAGTAGCTTTCATTAGAATGGTCACAAACCAGGGCTTCATCCACAGACTTAAAGTTAGAACCACATTTGTCGACACAAGGTTTGACTCTGGGAGTGAAAGGGTTAACTTCATAAAGAAAAAAACGTTGTCTTCTTAGAAATATTAGGGAGCTTTTAAGCTTAAAAGCAACTAGACGGCAACGGCAACGCCAAGGACAACGTCGATTAAAAAATGAATTTATATTTTACTTCAGAATCTCGCGAATCTCTAGTTCCATTCAGTTTGTCTATCGGTGTCAAAACTATCCTCAGCTGAATATGTAAAGGCAGCTTTCAAATCCAAAGAGAAACTTGAAAAATTCGCCGTTGCGGTTCACGTTCTCCGAAAGCCCAGATTTTGGTTATTCCTCGTTGTTGTTTTGCAGAAGACGGCTAAGAAATGTACCAAAAATCATAACGCACGTGCAGAGCTATTGTATTACTCATTACAAATATTGCCAGTTTAGCAACGTTCTCGTTGCCGTCGTGGTCTGCTTAAGCTCTTGATTTGAATCATCCAATATCTTTCACCATTAGTTGGGCCTTGTTGCGAGATGATGTGACCAAACCAAACCAAACCAAACCAAACCAACGCAACATTTTTCAACACGGTTTCAAATGTTGGACAAAGTTTGTCGTTTTTTTTTATATATTAAAAGGGATTTCTCTGCAAAGTGGCAAGCTCAACATGTCACAGACTCTACAGGACTGGAGCTGTAGCAGTGGATGTTCACCTTCTCAACACTGTCGATTGCCACGTTGTACAAACGTTGTATTTCCTCAGACGTTCAGTGGATCAGGAACGGTAAGAGTATCAACTTAGTACTTAGTGCTGATCAAATCTACATCGGACAATTTTGAAAAAGCCATTATTTTCCAGTGGACACGTAACGAATTTAGGATAGGGTTTTGGTATCAAAAACTGAAAAGCTTTTAGAGAGCTAAAATTGCTGTATTCACTAAATTCCTGACTAAAAACCTCAACAAAGTCAATGTTAAAAAGGGTTGAAAACGCTAACCTCTCATGTAGGTCATTTTCAAGTCGCTTTTTGACCTTTTTCGGTCTTTGTGTGTTGTAACAATGCAATGCCTGTCATAGAACTGAGTGATAGTCATATTGTATACTATTTTTCATAGAAATACCTAATCAAACTCATTTTATTATGAAATGTTTCACAACAGGTCTCATTTTGAAACAGAGGAAAAGGCAAACTCGGAAATGGCCTCATTTTGAAACAGAGGCAAAGTCAACTGAACTCGGAAATGGCCTCATTTTGAAAAAGAGGCAAAGGCAAACTCGAAAATGGCCTCAGTTTGAAACAGAGGCAAAGGCAAACTTGGAGATGGCTTTATTTTGAAACAGAGGCAAAGGCAACGTCTTAACGCGAAAACATGGACCTTTTTTATTTTCTGTCTATTCTTTTTCAGGTTCAAGTTCACGTGACATTGAGCCATGGTGAGCAGTTCTCACGTGTTCACTCACCTGCTGCTGTGTGGGTGCAATCCGTTAGTACACGTGGGTTTGAGGTGTGCGCACGTGAGTCAGGCAGTGCATCAAATGGAACTGGTATCATCAACTGGCTGGCTTTCCAAGATCAACCACAAATGATACGTGGCAGCGTTACGTTTGATGGAATCTGGTCAACTGAAACTAAGTGCGACAAAGTAACCTTCTCCCAGGTGAGACATAAAAAAATAAATTGTAAAATAAATTGTTTAAATGACGGAAATGACTAGTAATACATGTGGAATCCCGATTTCTCCTGCCTCCTACGGAAACGAAATTGGTTCGAGAAATCAGGAGTTCGAAATATCGGGGTAAATTCAATGCAGATTTATAAATTATCAAATTATCATTAATAAATAAATTATAATAATTATAATAATTAATTACAATTATAATAAATTATAATAATTTATAATACATTATCATTTATAAATTATCATTACTCTCATTTGCATTTTCTTTTGTCTAACATTATAACTTTTGAGGTTCTTTTGACAATGTCAAACTGTAAGTTAAACTATAAGCAGTGAAAAACGCTTTGCCGAACGAACGAGATAAAAACCCAGGGCCCTGGTTGCTAGAAAATCGATTAACAATAATCCAGCGGGATTAAAAGTCAATCAAGGTTTTAACTTTTCTTGTATAAAAGCGATTTTCACTGCTAATATTTCGTGGAGTTTGATATTAGTTAAAGTCAAAACTGAAGGACAAAAATCATAAAATTCAAGTTAATCCTGGATTAGGTAAATCGTGCTTTTAATAACCGGACCCTGCAGGTTAAATTTTAATCCTGGTTAAGCGTCAATGGGCTTCAAGAAACCGTGCATGGTTTCTCGACGGAAAAGTATGAAATTTAGGAGGTGTCATCCCGGCTTTTATAGCGAAACTTCTTGTTTAGATTTCAAAAGTTATCAATACTTAGCAGGAGCGTATCACCCTGGAGCCTCCATCTCCCTTATTGGGCCTATGACACGGCGTAGTTACACCTTGAGCTATTTTTAGAATTACTTTTGCCGCGAAAATCACCCGTTGCGAGCACAAGGACGAGGTTATCATTCATGTTTCAGATTGAAAATAAACCAGGAATGTCGTTACTACGACCGCGGACCTACACGGAAATCTTTTCGCGGGAGAATGATTCTAAAAATAGCCGAAGGTGTAACTACGCTGTTGTCATTAATCAGCACAGATAGAGGCTCCGGGGTGATATGCTCCTGTACAACCTCGTTCCCAGGGCTTTTCCCTTCTAAATTTTAGGGAAAAGCCCTGGGAACGAGGTTGGCTCCTGTACTTAGTCAACTGTATGATCACATTGCAGAGCTTAGCTGGAAGACCATCTGTGTTTGTTTCAGCTAAGTACACACGTGACACAAAGCCTGATGACGCCATGTACATTTGGACTGAAAACGTCAATGCAGGAAGTTTTGAGGTGTGCATCCGGGAATTCTTGCCATTTGACGGAAAACACCAAGATACAATTGTGGTGGGTAAACGTTTTGATAGGTTGTTCTATCCAGAGTTTGGAGTTTAACTTTAATTTTGTTAAGTTTCTTATAATAACTTTACAGCTTGGTCTTTTTATTTCCGACTTTTTAAAAACAATTTTGGCGTTTTTCTGACATTTTTGCCAAATTTGGCGGATCCAATATGGCGGATTTGGAAATTGATGTCGTCATTTCGTTGTACTGATATGATATCACTTTTTTATTTTTGGTAGGACTGGTTCGCATTCGTTGGCAATGGTTCTGAGTTCAATTTTACGTTGTCAGGAAAAGCAGATTTTCCCAACAGTGGCAAACCGACAGCTGAAGACAACTATGGCTTCTGTCAAGTAAGTGTATTAAACTGGCAGCTGTTAATCACATAACCACATAACGACAACAATCACTATTTAAAATTTTTGCAAACAAAAAATGGAGGCCGCATAAGTTGTTTATGGTTAACATTTGTTCTAAACTATGCATTAGTGGGTATTTGTTGCTAGGTATATACTATCGTCCAATTTTTAAAATTCCATCAAATTGGGATGACCATCATGTTTATCACAACAATCAAACTTGATTTATTGAAATATAATATCTTACAAAAATACTAATTTTTTTGTTTCCTTTCCGTTTAACAGGAAGTGCATTATAATACCACGTTTTATGCGTCACCAGTTGTCCTTGTTTCTGTTCATCATTATTATAACAGTCAAGTCAGCATGAAGAGCCTCGTTTCACCAGAAAATAACATTATTACAGCCTGGGTGGAGGTAGGATATTTTTTACTGCGCCTTTCAATAACATGCGAACTCTGCTCAATCTTTTGTCTGAAGTAGTTTTAACACTTTCACTCCCAAGAGTGCTAAGTAAAAACTGAGGAAAAAAATTTGAATTTCATTTGAAAAATTTTCAAAATCAAACAGCACCACATGAAAGTAGTGCTCAGTGGCTTTCATTTGAATGGTCACACACTAGGGTTTCATCCATTGACTCAAAAGGTACAACCACACTTTTATTGACTCAAGGTTTGACTCTGAGCTGTGAAAGGGTTAAGGAAACTGAGTGAAATCCAAGATGACGGATCCAAGATGGCGAATGTAAGGGCGTCATTTGACGTCATAACAAGAAATATAGAACAAGCTGAATTAGTTATCTACTAAAGGTATAATGTGACTGTCTTATAATAGCGAAAACCCAATGGATGGTTCCATCACCCTTTGTACCACCGTGGGTTAAAAAGAAAAAGAAACCATTTTATTTATTTTGTTCTTTTCTTTTCCGTTCTTCTCTTCTCAGGAAGTCGGTCTGACATCAATGAGAATTTGTGTCAAAGACTTGAGTGGAGCAGGAAGCAAACACGACCCTCTGTCTGTCAGCTATGTTGTGATTGGAGGTTAGTATTAATTCAACATTTGCCGATGTTCTCTTTTATCTAAAATGTTTACATAACTAACGCTGGTTGCGTCCATGGTCCATGTACCTATCATTATGCAGTCAAATTGTCTTTGTTGATGCTTGGTTAATTAGCTCAAAATGACTATTCTCTTAATTTTCTATTTATACAGATCGGAATCCATGCCTTGACGTGCATTGCCCCTCTTTAGGAGTATGTAAGGTGTACAGTGCCCTTGAAGCTCGGTGTGTGTGTAACGATGATTGCCCGTCCTATCAGGACCCAGTGTGTACCGTGAACGGCACAACGTACGACAACTTATGCCTGTACAAGTTGAGCTATTGCAGGGGCTTGGACAATAATACCATTTATCACCCAGGGAGCTGTGAGGGTAAGTGAGCTGAAGTTTCTATCTCAATAACTTTGAACCAAAATAGAGATCAGGATAGGCGAGAAATCTGATTAACGAGAACCTGAAACTGTCATGTGCCAGACTCAAACTGCTGCCACATTACTTTACTTAAATAATTACCAAAATTACTTAAAAGCAGGATTGAAGTTAGACATTTAAGAAATATCACACAATGTTTTAGTTTTGAAGACATGTTTTGGATACTTCAGTACCCATCATCAGTTCAAGGATGTTTACAAATACAATATGTATATATATTAAGTAGGTGAAAAAGAATTAATTACAGAAAATAATGTGACTAATTACTAAATAATATGAAAAAATAAGTGTGAGAAAAATTACATAATACACTAGGGATATAACAGCATGAAAACCAAAACCAAAAAACCAAAATAGAACAAACAAGAAAAATAACTGTGAAAAACAACAATGAAAAACCCCCAAACAATTAAAGTAGAAGCGTTTATAATTAACCCTAAAGAACACTCGACCGCCAAAGATATGGACACATCACAAAGCTTCAAAATCATATCCGTTTTTTTATACAGAAGATAAACAATGCTCTCAAGACTTTCATATTGAGAGTCATCCTCGAGGAACTCTGTTTTAATCTTGCTCTAGTCCCAACTACTTCCTACATGCACAAGAATCGACCTGAAACTTCGCAGCTCTATTTTTGTTTGCAGTAAACAAAGTGGAAAAGATTTCCATTAATTATAATTTAGGGTGTATTGTTGTTATTTCATAAACAGGTTTTCCAATCGAGCGTGGCAGAGTGAAGCTTCTTCGGGTTCCCAAATGGTCAGATTCAAGTTGTCACACAGTTGTATTCCCGCCATACCGGTTCTATCCAGACAAACAAGTTCATGTACAAATAACGCTAAATCACATGAACTTGAATGACTCTGTGACAGTCCACCACGCTATCACTTCATGGACGGAAAATGTGAACACACGTAATTTTACAGTCTGCGCCATGCAATCTGGGAGGAATGGAAACAACTTTAATCCATTTGCGACTGTGGACTGGATGGCGTACCAGGGAGCACCGCCCGAAGGGATGACGGGAATAATCAAGATCCAAAAATGGTGGTCTGGAACAAAGTGCGCAGATTTGACGTTTCCAAAGGTAGGGTTTGCACACAAATTTGCTCATCTATTAGTAATTGATAAAGTAGCATGTTAACAAACTGGATATGCTTATTTACAATATCTAGGGATTTATCAGCATCTGGGGGAAAAAGTCAATTTCGCAACGTACATTTATGAATAGTTATAAGTGACATTTTGCTGTTTTTAAACATTTAGGACAAGTTTAAGGAACCGCCTGTAGTTCTTGCAACGACAGGTCATCAAAGGAGTGGTAAAGAGTTTGATGCTGCGCTGATCTGGACAGAGGATGTCACCAAAGACTCATGTAAAGTTTGTCTACGAGAATTGCAAAACTTTGATGGGAAACATGAAGATATTACTGTGGTATGTGATCAAATATTTTAGTTTGGAAACAATTTGGAATTATTAATATAAGATAACAAGCGAATGGTCGTCTTTTGGTTATTGACTGTCCTTAAGGCTCAGTTCTAGAACAGTTAGGGAACAATATATGTAAAATATTACATGTGAAATAATATCCTTATATTTTGCCGTTGAGTAGTCCTGTTGTTAGTTTGGGTACCCTGTGGTGGCAGCAACTCTTGTTTAATAGAAAGAAACTGTCAACATGAACTTAAAAAATGTAATTTTTTTTACCCTATATTAATCTCTCCGCTGATATTTAGCTCATGGGGAAATCAAACCATATCATACCTGATGTTGACGTTTTATTTGCAGAGCTGGTTGGCTTTTTCTAAACCGCACAAGCCGCTTTTCACTGAACATGGCTCTGTCAAGTTTCCAAACTCCAACCCACCAACAGATGAAAACAACAACGCTTACTGCGAGGTACGTTTACCACAGCACGACGAATGGACAATCACTCGTGATATAAATTATAAATTCTTGCTTTCCCCTTCGTAACATTCTGTACTTCTACAATAAAAACTGCACGAATTAACGTTTCAAGACCAATTATAAACAAATAATTCTCCCAATTTTTTTCGAATGTTTGCATCAGGCTATGGAAACAAGAAGCAGCTGTTTTCTATTTCTTTTGTAAAACAAAGCCAACAAAATGCAATGATACGTCATAACCGTGTTTACATAGCCTCGTTTCAAAACGGCTGCACCAATCAGAGCACGCGTTATTTGATCAAAATTTTATAAACTGAAACTGATCAGTGCAAGGAGAAAAATGTGAGACAATAATTGTGATCAGATTACAACTGCAGTATAATTAATGAAAAATTCCATTATTTTCTATCACTTAATAGTTTGTGAATTTTACACGAAGTTATAACACGACACCATCAGTCCTGATATCAGCCAATCACAGCACAACGACAAGTGGAAACTCGGCACCAGTCCATAACGGTATTTCCACATGGATTGAGGTAAAACGTTTATCATGTTTATCACTTATATATTCACGTAAAACGGATTAAAAAGTCATAAAATAGGCCATTCAATAGGTCATTTCTGAGTTGTCTTTTGCCTCGGTTTCGAAACGAGTCCTGGTGCACAACCTTTCATATGGAAATGAGTTTGATTTGCAAGACAATGAACGTGCAAGTCAAACTCATTTCCATATGAAAGGTTGTGCACCAGGACTCATTTCGAGGCAAAAGGCAACTCTGAAATGGCCTATTAATGAATTCCATGAACAAATAAAGACATTTTCTCGCAAAAGTTCAAGAAATTGATTTTTTCGTGGACGTTTTTTTTCTAAAGGTGGCATTTTGTAATCACTCAGTTATTTTGAAATCAGTAATTTCTCCCCTCCTCCAGGCCCACGAACGACCATAAAAAGCCCTGGCATAAAATAGCTATAGGGTTAAGATAGCTTTTCATTTGCAGAACATGAACACCTCTGGATTTAGAGCCTGTGTCAAGGAATTGTACGAGACCAGATATGATCCCGTGTCAGTTAGTTATGCGGTCCTTACAGGTCAGTAGATACCGGTATATGGTTATTAAAACAATGGTTGTATGACCTCGCAGTGTATATGAACACAGATTCATATAAGATGAGTGTGTATAAGTGGAAAGCTTAACAATAATGCTCCTGAAAAAATTATTAAATCTGATTGGTTTAAAAATGAGTGCAGCTTCCATCCAACACGAGTGCAGAAAAAAGTGTCCTGTGTGCAAAGTTGCATTAAGATCCCTATGAGCTGTCGAGGTCATCCGAAGTCAGTTCCGATGATTATGCCAAAAATCATACGAAGATTTCCGAAGATTAACGAATCCTTCCGATGGTTTCCAAAAACAACCCGAGGGTTATAAGCCGTCAAACGTCAATTTTAGATTCTAACGTACTGATTGACTCGTTAACTCAATACCTGCTAGAAAAAATGGTTTCACACATTTGATATTTGCGTAGATATCTGTGATCCTGGATGGAGCTATTTTAATGGCTACTGTTACTTCACGAGTGAAACATGTACAAACTGGACCACAGCATTGACAAAATGTCGACAAGAGAACTCAGTTCTTGTTGATGTCAACAACAATGAAGAAAATGTTTATATACAACATCGCCATAATGGAGAAAAATCCTGGCTGGGCTTGAATGACAAATCAACAGAGGGTGACTTCACTTGGGCAGATCGCGGACATGGGAACTTTACAGCATGGGCCATGAATCAGCCAAATAATTATAAAGAAGAAGATTGTGTACACGCACTTGGTGTGAAATACAAGTATGAATGGAATGACGTGCAGTGCAGCCATTGTCATCAGTACACTTGTAAGAAAGGTAAGATACCAAAGAAAAATTAGCTGGATTAAATGGAACGGGCTAGAAAAAAAACAAATGATAGAGAACACATGATCGAATTACCCATGATCGAACTATACATTAACGTTGGATGAAATAACCTCAAAATCCTATACTCCAGTATAAAGCTCATAACCCAGTAACACTTAATCTCTTCTCCGTATTTCAAATATCTCATCGTTTCTGTCAGCTGCAATTAAAGGAGCTACTACGTCGTGGATGGCGCATCTTGAGGCTCTATGGTTCTCTCCTCTCGCAATTTAAGGTCATTCCTTAGTATTGCATTGCGCATCCTTACTGCGCATGATTTCACACGTAATTAGCGCGCACACATTAAGAAATGGCGGCTTTTCCTTTACGGCTGAGCTCGCCAGAGAGATGAATCGTCGTTTTCTCGTAAACGAGTACGGTGACCTATCAATTTTTTCTCTTATTTTGAGTCTAGCAATCACCTTCTTTCTATAAAATGAATATAGACTAATTTATATTGCAGAAGAATAAATAATCATCGGAAACGTAAACTTAGCTAATAAACGTTTCTGGAAGCTGATATTGTAAGGAATTAAGGGGTATATACAAGGTCCTCCTGTTCCTAAACGAATACCGGGACCCCCCTTTTTTATTTCAAAATTTAAGTTCCCTTAAGATAAACAACCAATAGGCAAAGTTTGAATGAAAATCTATTGTAAGTTCTATTTCGATGGAATGACCTTAAACCATAGGGGCGTGTTTTTATCGTTCAATAAGCTCGTAGTGCCAGGTTTAAACCTAATGAAACACTGTTCCACCATCTATGAAACACTGTTCCACCATTCACCAGGGTGCATACATAAAATATAAAAAAGTAATGAGTTTGAAATATAAGTTCTCGATCCGATTCAGGTTTTTTATAAAAATGTTTAAAGAAAGTGCTTTTGAATATATTGGTAGTGTAGTCATAATTCAATATAATTTTCACCCAGACTTCTAATTATTTGTCGTATGCTCACCAGACCTAAACGAGTGTGACAGAGAGATATATGTCTGCCATCAGTTTGCCAGCTGTGTGAATTATCGAGGCTCCTTCTCGTGTAACTGCAGTCAAGGATACATTGGAAATGGCTTTGAGTGTAATCTGAATTATGCAGGTTAGATACGTTGTACATTAAAGTAGTTTAAATGGGGGGTGGGGGTGGGGGTGGGGGAGGGGGTGGGAAGAGAGGGGAAGAGGAACGGAGATGATCGTTGGAAATTTTAAAAGGAACCCCTAAAATGTAACCAGACTATTGTTTTCTGGGTGTAGCTCGAATTCATTCTAACCACTACGTTCTATAACAAAACTGTAATATTAATTTATTTCTGGCTTAATACCCTAAATTGTATCAGAATAACTCTAATAGTGGTCATGATAGATGGCACCATAGTTCTGAGAGGGAAATGGTTATAAAGCCCGGCAAACTTCAAAGGAGCAAACAAAGATGGCAAGATTTAGGTTGGAAGGTCCACGACCGTGCACAATCTTTTGTTTTGTCAGCTCATACACTATGCATGAATTACGTAACCGAAACGTTTCTATTGGTTAGTTGCTTGAATACACGTAAACACCTATTGTATTTTGTCAGGTTTTGTGCACGGTCAAGGCCAAAAAAGCGAACAAAAAGATACAACAAAGCACTTTGCCGGGCTTCATAACCATTTCGCTCTATTTACTATGATGGCACACATTTCTTTATTTCGTCATATTCTAAATCTTCGGAAGTCCTCGGGCGACCTTCGGGAATCTCCTTGCCCTCTACGATAAAAAATTAACGAAAAATGCCCAATGTCTAAACCAATCAAAATTCAGTAATATTTTCCTCTATATTATTACATTTGTTTCCAGCTATTCTTGATATGTTGAATTACATATAATTAAAACTAGTTCTGTTTTCAAAACATTTCTCCAGGGGGTTTAATTGAATCCGAGATTTTTCAAGAGAACGAGAAATACTTGGCCTCCTTAAGCAAATGGTTAAAACCCGTCGCCCAAAGCCAATCTTCTTACTGGAAGCGCTGCTGGCTTGCATCAGAGCATGGCTGGGCTTCAACTACTTTCCATTCCTTGTGCAACAACAAGGGACCAACAGTAACAATTATCCGTGTAGGACAGTACATCTTTGGCGGATATACCAGCACCTCGTGGAGTAAGTAACTCCAGTTGATTCGGTATTCTCAAACTCACACCTAGTATCCATGGTAGAACACAAATGAGATGCATGCTCCTTATAGTAGGCATCACAAAGTGTCCTCATTGATAAACGTTCACCAAAACACACATAATTCTGTCAAATATGAAGTAACATGAAAATGAACAATAACCCAGTCATATATGAGGTATTTAAAAACAATACTTGCGTTCAACCCTGTACACAAACTCATTATTAATCCATCAAGTTAAAACAAAGGAAATCATAACCGTGTCGGAGGTTTGGATACATTTTTACGACTTTACTTCTCCATTTACTCCGTAGTTTTTGTCTCGACTGAGCTGAATTGGGAAGATATATCGATCACACTCGAGGCAGTGTTTCATCCGATTTCCAAATACGTCGAATTTCGTCAAAAATACTGTGCTACGCTACGCGTCGTATTTTCAACTCTCTTCTCGGCATTTGGAAATCGAATGAAACTTTATTTCTCGTGTTTGATATATTACATCTCATACCCAGATCTCACTTTGAGAGATCACGTCAAGGATCTCTGCTCTGCTTTTCTTTTCAGTGATCTTGCAAGACATACAATGCAACACTGAACAGTTACACACATTGATTAGATGTAATGTAATATTTTAGTGTGTAGTATCGTTGTTGATTATATGGCAAATTAGTACATGATGAAAAGGCGCATTCTGATTGGTTTCCTAGCTCGGACCGAAATTAAAAATAGATCAGTTGGAGAGACCCATGTATGGGTGTATGCTTCTCTTAGACTCATCCTCATTGCTGATATGTTTTTGATTTTTTACTCTTAATTTATATTTAGGTTCCAGTTGTGCGTACCGGTACAGTTCAACAGGATTTTTGTTCTCTTTGGTTAACAAGCCAGGCTGGGCACCAGTAAAACTACCTCAAACAGGAGTTTACGCGTCTAGACGCCAATATTCCATGTACAGTTGTTATCGCTATGGACCCACATTTGGAGGAGGACACGATTTTTTACATTGCCAACTACGCCTCATCTAATACAAATTCTTACTCAAACCTTGGACACACCTACAGCCCACCAACTGGCCACAGCTTTCGCAGCCTCTTCGCCCGATTATTCCTGGCGGGAAGTTATAATTTTAAGCCTAATGAGGTTGAAGTGTTCTATGAAACAACTTAAAAACGTAGGATAGTAATCGAGTTTGGTGTCTCAACTTTAGCCCTGCAATATAAATCCCGGTCCAAACGAGGATGAGAGTTGCTGAATGATGATTGTTCAAAATGTTGCTCTCGTTGGGGCCTCGAACTCTCGTATACAGTAAAAACCCGCAAGTAAGAACCTGCATTTTCCCAAGTTAGCCTAAACAGGTTCTTACATAAATGGTAATTAGCACAAATTTAGGCTATGTAGGTTCTTAAATAGGTTCTTATTTTCTGAAGAAAAAAATTACATTGTAGCTAATAGAATTTAGTGGTTTCAGCCTATTCCTTATATAAATTCTGCATACCAAGTAAGTGATAAGGCACCTGTGTCTCCAAAGAGGATCCAAAATGTTGACCTATCTTATTTTCCCAAGTGTACACATTTTTTTATATAGATTTTAGAAAATAAGAACCTGTTTCAAATTTTAGGCTAAACAGGTTCTTGTATAGAGGGGGTCTAACTGGCAAATTTTAGCCTAACAGGTTCTTAAAAAACTAGGTTCTTACTTGCGGGTTTTTACTGTATATGCATGCGTACGCTGTCAGTGACTCCCATCTTTCGACTCTTATGCGCTCTTATCGAATGTAAACATGCTCAAAGTTTTCTTGAGAGTCGTCGAAGGTTATCTCATTTGGTGTTGATATAGTCGATGAGAATTGAAGAAAACTCTCATGAGAGCCAATTCTCAGCAACTCTCATCCTCGTTTGGCCCGGGCTTTTAAAAGTAGTTAAAAAGAACTTCAATCACAAACAGTTGTAGAACAATCACACTTTATTTGTCAAGACCCTACATATCAGCATCTACACTGTTAAAAATAGTTTTACCGAGCTTGAAAACTGTAGTTGAGTACTAAAGAAATTTAGTTTTTGCTGGTTGATTCAGTATCATTAGTTGTAAAACTGATACTTCAAGCTGCCCATCAAGCGACTTAGTAACCTATAGGGATATGATGCACTTGAAAATGATTGCTTTGTTTGTGACATTATTGACACATGAGCCATGACAATATTAATAATGACGTCATCACATAATTAGTATAACATGAACAAGTTAATTTTATGGCCGGTCACTAGTATTAGACTGGAATTTCTAGGCTATAAATTTTGATTTATGTTTGACTCGACGCCTGCAGATAAGAAGAAGACGGAAATCAGCACGCTGCCTGTTATTTAGGGTGTCACGCAACGCTCTTCCCGCCATGGTGGAGGGGTGGGGGAGTGAAGGGGGATGGGGGGGGGGGGGGGGGAGAGAAGAGAGAAGCGTTGATACGCGCTTTCCCTGCTGGGCTCTTGCAGCCGATGCAAACACGATGGAAGTCTTTAGCTAATTTTTGTACAACGCTTATCATTGCAGCTATATATAGCTAAATTGTCTAAATTACTAAAATGCCTATGACTAAATTGAGTGAATTGAGAGATAGTAATGGCGATATTTTGGCCACAGGACAGCTTTCAGATAGATTATATGGTCTGAATATAGTTAACAAATCTTTTGCAGTCAGGGCTCCTGTTGCAGTACTGAACGCTAAGGAGATCCCGGGTCAGTGTAGTGCCGCCTACTTTTTTCCGGTGTTAATTTGAGGAAAAAATGCAGTTTAGGCCGAATTTCTACGTCGCATTTTAGTCACGTCGAATGTAATTCAAGCCACAGTAATCTCGCAGGTATCACGTGATTCGACTACGTTGCAATACACCATGGAAGCAACGTGTTTCTACTTTGCTATTTGTTGTGGGCATTGCGCTGATAACAAGCGACCATTTCAGCGCGTTTTGAAGGACTTGAATTACATTCGACACGACTGAAAAGCGATGTATAAACGGGGACTTAGAATAAACTAACGTTCAGAATAAAGTTGAATATTTTTATTGATTCTTAAAAACTAGCGTAGTCTACGGGCGTCCTGGTTTGGGTGATATATTATTTATAGAAAGTTCTATAGAACAGTGCAGTTCTTTATATAGAACTGGGTGTTTTTAAGGGTACCATAAATTTTGGCTTTGTAATGTATTAGTTGTGCTGTTCCGATAAAACAATAAATTTCCTTGCAGGCGCGAGACACAGCTTTGTAAAAGTGGGAAATAATAAAATAAGGGATACAAATATCAATACTCGTAGTATTTACTGAAAGGCTCTCATAGTGCTTATCTCCGGGGGTCTCACACCCCTACCCCTCCCCCTTACCCGCCTTTCTGCCTGACTCCCACTCCCTTCGCCGTTCTTTTGTACTCGCCCCAAGCCTCCAATGTTTCCTAATCCAAGATGGCGACTTATAAACACTGGCTCAAAACGAAGTCCATCCCAGCACTGAACAGGCAAGTTTATTTGTACGTATACAGTTTATTTGTACTTTATATAGTTCGCGGAGCAGTTTAACCAAAATTTGCATTTTGCAGCACGTGTTCCCATATTGACACTCAAAATTTAGGTTCTGTCCTCGTGTACCGGTACACAAGAACCAATACAATAACCCCCAAAAAATACACTAAAGCTAAACAATTACTCCTAAACAAAGGAAACACAATGCTAATTCCCTTGTTCACCCGCACACCACGGGACAGAACCCAATTTTCATTCATATCTGTACAAGTATGATGTGGTTTACACCACCAAAACAGGATTTACAATGTTTGAATAACAATGTATTGTGTTATAATAATATCGGTCAGTATAAGCAGACTGCAGACTGGGTATAAAATACAGACTGCAGACTGGGTATAAAATGCAGACTGCAGTCTGGGTATAAAATGCCAGACTACTGGGTATAAAATGCAGACTGCAGACTGGGTGTAAAATGCAGACTGCAGACTGGGTATAAAATGCAGACTGCAGGACTGGGTGTAAAATGCAGACTGCAGATTGGGTATACAATGCAGACTGCAGACTGGGTATAAAATGCAGACTGCAGACTGGGTGTAAAATGCAGACTGCAGATTGGGTATACAATGGCAGACTGCAGGACTGGGTGTAAAGTGCAGACTGCAGCACTGGTATACAATGCAGACTGCAGACTGGGTATACAATGCAGACTGCAGACTGGGTGTAAAGTGCAGACTGCAGACTGGGTATACAATGCAGACTGCAGACTGGGTATACAATGCAGACTGCAGACTGAGTATACAATGCAGACTGCAGACTGGGTATACAATGCAGACTTGCAGACTGGGTATAAAATGCAGACTGCAGACTGGGTAGAAAATGCAGACTACTGGGTATTAAAATGCAGTCTGCAGACTGGGTATAACATGCAGACTGCAGACTGGGTATAAAATGCAGAATGCAGACTGGGTATAAAATGCAGACTGCAGACTGGGTATAAAATGCAGACTACTGGGTATAAAATGCAGACTGCAGACTGGGTATAAAATGTAGACTGCAGACTGGGTAGAAAATGCAGACTACTGGGTATAAAATGCAGACTGGGTATAAAATGTAGACTGCAGGACTGGGTATAAAATGCAGACTACTGGCGTATAAAATGCAGACTACTGGGTATAAAAGGCAGACTGCAGATTGGGTATACAATGCAGACTGCAGACTGGGGTATATAAAATGCAGACTGCAGATGGGTGTAAAATGCAGACTGCAGATTGGGTATACAATGCAGACTGCAGGACTGGGTATACAATGCAGACGCAGACTGGGTATAAAATGCAGACTGCAGACTGGGTATAAAATGCAAGACTGCAGACTGGGTATAAAATGCCAGACTGCAGACTGGGTATAAAATGCAGACTGCAGACTGGGTATAAAATGCAGAATGCAGACTGGGTATAAAATGCAGACTGCAGACTGGGTATAAAGTGCAGACTGCCAGACTGGGTGTAAAATGCAGGACTGCAGACTGGGTATAAAATGCAGACTGCAGACTGGGTGTAAAATGCAGACTGCAGATTGGGTATACAATGCAGACTGCAGACCTGGGTATAAAATGCAGACTGCAGACTGTGTGTAAAATGCAGACTGCAGATTGGGTATACAATGCAGACTGCAGACTGGGTATACAATGCAGACTGCAAGACTGGTATAAAATGCAGACTGCAGACTGGTTATAAAATGCAGACTGCAGACTGGGTATAAAATGCAGAATGCAGACTGGGTATAAAATGCAGACTGCAGACTGGTATAAAGTACAGACTGGCAGACTGGGTATAAAATGCAGGACTGCAGACTGGGTATAAAATGCAGACTGCAGACTGGGTGTAAAGTGCAGACTGCAGACTGGGTATACAATGCAGACTGCAGACTGGGTATAACAATGCAGACTGCAGGACTGGGTATACAATGCAGACTGCAGACTGGGTATACAATGCAGCCTGCAGACTGGGTATACAATGCAGACTGCAGACTGGTATAAAAATGCAGACTGCAGACTGGTAGAAAATGCAGACTACTGGGTATAAAATGCAGTCTGCAGACTGGGTATAACATGCAGACTGCAGACTGGGTTATAAAATGCAGCATGCAGACTGGGTATAAAGGCAGACTGCAGACTGGGTATAAAATGCATGACTACTGGGTATAAAATGCAGACTGCAGACTGGGTATAAAATGTAGACTGCAGACTGGGTAGAAAATGCAGACTACTGGGTATAAAATGCAGACTGGGTATAAAATGCAGACTACTGGGTATAAAATGCAGACTACTGGGTATAAAATGGAGACTGCAGACTGGGTATAAAATGCAGACTGCAGACTGGGTATAAAATGCAGACTGCAGACTGGGTATAAAATGCAGACTGCAGACTGGGTATAAAGTGCAGACTGCAGACTGGGTATAAAATGCAGACTGCAGACTGGCGTATAAAATGCAGACTGCAGACTGGTGTAAAGTGCAGACTGCAGACTGGGTATACAATGCAGACTGCAGACTGGGTATACAATGCAGACTACTGGGTATACAATGCAGACTGCAGACTGGGTGTAAAGTGCAGACTGCAGACTGGGTATACAATGCAGACTGCAGACTGGGTATACAATGCAGACTGCAGACTGCGGTATACAATGCAGACTGCAGAACTGGGTATACAATGCAGACTGCAGACTGGGTATAAAATGCAGACTGCCAGACTGGGTAGAAAATGCAGACTACTGGGTATAAAATGCAGTCTTGCAGACGGGGTATAAAATGTAGACTGCAGACTGGGTATAAAATGCAGACTGCAGACTGGGTATAAATGCAGACTACTGGTTATAAAATGCAGAACTGCAGACTGGGTATAAAATGTAGACTGCAGACTGGGTATAAAATGCAGACTGCAGACTGGGTATAAAATGCAGACTACTGGGTATAAAATGCCAGAATGCAGACTGGGTATAAAATGTAGACTGCAGACTGGGTATAAAATGCAGACTACTGGGTATAAAATGCAGTCTGCAGACTGGGTATAAAATGCAGACTGCAGACTGGGTAATAAAATGCAGACTACTGGGTATAAAATGCAGACTGCAGACTGGGTATAAAATGTAGACTGTCAGACTGGTATAAAATGCAGACTGCAGACTGGGTGTAAAATGCAGACTACTGGGTATAAAAATGCAGTCTGCAGACTGGGTATAAAATGTAGACTGCAGACTGGGTATAAAATGCAGACTGCAGACTGGGTATAAAATGCAGACTACTGGTATAAAATGCAGACTGCAGACTGGGTATAAAATGTAGACTGCAGACTGGGTATAAAATGCAGACTGCAGACTGGGTATAAAATGCAGACTACTGGGTATAAAATGCGACTGCAGACTGGGTATAAAATGTAGACTGCAGACTGGGTATAAAATGCAGACTGCAGACTGGGTATAAAATGCAGACTACTGGGTATAAAATGCAGAATGCAGACTGGGTATAAAATGTAGACTGCGAGACTGGGGTATAAAATGTAGACTGCAGGACTGGGGTAGAAAATGCAGACTACTGGGTATAAAATGCAGACGGGGTATAAAATGCAGACTACTGTGGTATAAAATGCAGACTACTGGGTATAAAATGCAGACTGCAGACTGGGTATAAAATGTAGACTGCAGACTGGGTAGAAAATGCAGACTACTGGGTATAAAATGCAGACTGGGTATAAAATGCAGACTACTGGTTTATAAAATGCAGACTACTGGGTATAAAATGCAGACTGCAGACTGGTATAAAATTCAGACTGCAGACTGGGTATAAAATGCAGACTGCAGACTGGGTATAAAATGCAGACTGCAGACTGGGTATAAAGTGCAGACTGCAGACTGGGTATAAAATGCAGACTGCAGACTGGTATAAAATGCAGACTGCAGACTGGTGTAAAGTGCAGACTGCAGACTGGGTATACAATGCAGACTGCAGACTGGGTATACAATGGCAGACTACTGGGTATACAATGCAGACTGCAGACTGGCGTTAAAGTGCAGACTGCAGACTGGGTATACAATGCAGACTGCAGACTGGGTATACAATGCAGACTGCAGACTGGGTATACAATGCAGACTGCAGACTGGGTATACAATGCAGACTGCAGACTGGGTATAAAATGCAGACTGCAGACTGGGTAGAAAATGCAGACTACTGGGTATAAAATGCAGTCTGCAGACTGGGTATAAAATGTAGACTGCAGACTGGGTATAAAATGCAGACTGCAGACTGGGTATAAATGCAGACTACTGGGTATAAAATGCAGACTGCAGACTGGGATAAAAATGTAGACTGCAGACTGGGTATAAAATGCAGACTGCAGACTGGGTATAAATGCAGACTACTGGGTATAAATGCAGAATGCAGACTCGGGTATAAAATGTAGACTGCAGACTGGGTATAAAATGCAGACTACTGGGTATAAATGCAGTCTGCAGACTGGTATAAAATGCAGACTGCAGACTGGGTATAAAATGCAGACTACTGGGTATAAAATGCAGACTGCAGACTGGGTATAAAATGTAGACTGCAGACTGGGTATAAAATGCAGACTGCAGACTGGGTGTAAAATGCAGACTACTGGGTATAAAATGCAGTCTGCAGACTGGGGTATAAAATGTAGACTGCAGACTGGGTATAAAATGCAGACTGCAGACTGGGTATAAAATGCAGACTACTGGGTATAAATGCAGACTGGCAGACTGGGTATAAAATGTAGACTGCAGACTGGGTATAAAATGCAGACTGCAGACTGGGTATAAAATGCAGACTACTGGGTATAAAATGCAGAACTGCAGACTGGGTATAAAATGTAGACTGCAGACTGGGTATAAAATGCAGACTGCAGACTGGGTATAAATGCAGACTACTGGGTATAAAATGCAGAATGCAGACTGGGTATAAAATGTAGACTGCAGACTGGGTATAAACTGCAGACTACTGGGTATAAAATGCAGTCTGCAGACTGGGTAAAATGCAGACTGCAGACTGGGTATAAAATGCAGACTACTGGGTATAAAATGCAGACTGCCCGGACTGGTATAAAATGTAGACTGTATGGGTATAAAATGCAGACTGCAGACTGGGTGTAAAATGCAGACTACTGGGTATAAAATGCAGACTGCAGACTGGGTATAAAATGCAGACTGGCAGACTGGGGTATAAAATTGCAGACTGCAGACTGCGTATACAATGCAGACTGCAGACTGTGTATAAAATTCAGACTGCAGACTGGGTATACAATTCAGACTGCAGACTGGGTATGAAATGCAGACTGCAGACTGGGTATACAATGCAGACTGCAGAACTGGTATAAAATGCAGACTACTGGGTATAAAATGAAGACTGCAGACTGGGTATAAAATGGCAGTCCGCAGACTGGGTATAAATGCAGACTGCAGACTGGGTATACAATGCAGACTGCAGACTGGGTATAAAATGCAGACTGCAGACTGGGTACAAAATGCAGACTGCAGATTGCAAGACCGGGTATAATGCATGATTCAATTCCTACTGTTACCATCTCCCCTGGGCACACCCCCGGAGATTTGCCATTTTTTCTTCTTTTGCCTGTTCTATTCCCCTCCCCGGGCACAAAGATAGAGGCAATTCCCCCACCCCCGGGCCGGGACAAAAACTGGCGCCGTTTCACAAAATTATAACAGAATATATTATTACGTTTTACAAAATAGACGTGGACTCGTATGGCTTCATGCAAAGGTCAGGAAAACCCCGGGGGGGGGGACTCCCATATAAAAGTGACGGGGGTGATCGCCGTTTCGGCGATCACCCCCGTCACTTTTATATGGGAGTCCCCCCACCCCCTCTCCCATTGTTTTAGTTTCTCGCGTGCGGGGGCGTTTCTTTCGTCTGTGGAATCGGAGAACAGAGGAGATTTTGAGGCGAGTGCAAAAGCGACCGGAGACAGTGTTAGGGACTAGGTGTGAGGCTGAAATCCTCTTCCTTTTACGAGTTTAAGGTGGCAGCTAAACACGGGAACGAAATGATCCATTGCTCGCTTTGGACGTTTATCGCCTAGAATTCGTTGCTTTTGTGTTTTCATTCCGACTGGGTTCAGTTCCTGTAGCGAGTAAGGCTCCAGAGTGGTTTGTTAGTTTACGTAGCTGCCTTTGACGCAAGGCACACTGATCATATTCTGTTACCATGGTTACGCGGACCCACTAGAAAGACCCAAGAGGGAGATAATCAGTTAATTAGTTCCAGTCTCTTTCCTACGGTTTCCCAACACGATGAATGTTAGCCCCAATCCTTCTCGACCTTTATACCGCCATATTTTGCGACAGAGTGACCCCGGAAGACTGAAGGGGGATTTCAAGCAGTCTAACAAATAGCTCATTGTATTCTCACATAGATCATAGTCTCTTGATTCTCAACACATTCTTCGGCCTAATTTTGTTTTTTCAGTGTAAAACAGCTAGGGAGTTTAATTAATAGAATAAGATGTCGCATTTCGATCGAATTTAGAGAATATTATGAAGTCCACAATTTGTTTCATGCAGCTCTTCGATGGAAATTTAAACACGCTCCCTTTTGGAAATTCCTTATGATTGTATCGCCTCCTTTTGCCGTTCGCAGAAAAAAACATACGTGATGCTCAATCTCCTCTAATAGAGTGTATTCACTTGACGTCATAGCCGCCATATTGGTGTCCCCGTACAAGATAATTTGTATCAACTTCTTTTGTTAGGGACACCAACATGGCTGCCACGGCCTTTCAGTGTCATGTAATTCCCACAGGACTGAGCGAACACGCTCTATAGCTCCACAGAAGCTAAGGGTGATATCGGTCGTCATTTTCTGGGTTTCAGAATGAATAATACCGTGAACTCATAATATGATGCTTATAATGGAAAGACTTTAAGAGCGAAAAGGCTAGACATAAGCCCATGGACTTACATTAGGAGGAGGGAGGAGTGGGGGAATGGAGGACTGAAAAAAAAAAAAAACCATAGTTAACCCGGCAGTGGAAATGGACCAATTGCAAGTAAACCCTCCTAATACGGTTCTGCGTTACCGAAATAATGTTGGAGGAATCAACCAGCGACAACTAAATTATAGCTAAACCTCAATAAAGTTGCCCGTTTCGCGTAATTTATAAAATAAATAACATAAACGGAGTTATGTATTAAAACAGCAGTGGAGAACAAGCTATGTCTACTGCCATGTTTTAATACCGAAGATAACAATACTTCTGTTTCTTCCCATCTCTGAGAAATAAAGGTATATTTCCATTTCTTCCCATCTTTGAAAGAAAAAAGAAGCCATCATTTCGTTGCGAACTGTCTACTGTCCTTTTAATTGTATCTTCTAATGTTTTGATGTTGTTGGCCATTTCTTCCCTATCGTTTTGGTGATTTCTTATTGCAGAAGAGTCAATTTCTTCCAATTTTCCAGCCTCGTACAAATATTCGTCCGGTATTCGGCTTTATCCAACTGATACAAATCCAACTTCTTTTCAACGATATTGTTAAATGCTTCACTTATCAAAATCAGTTCCTGACTTAGCATCTCCGAAATCCCTCGTGATCTTTTCACCTTCTGATTCCATTCCAAACATAACTTTCCATACCAATGTCAATATCCATCTTTTCAACTCGATTTTCAGCTCTCACAATCTTTCGCGTTGATTTTTTCTCAGTGAAATCTCACGAAGACAATTTTTTGCTTTCAAACATTTAAGCTTAATCGTTATTACAAACCTGCGCGAGCCCGATCTTACGCCATCTAAGTTTTAAATCAACATCATATTGAATTTTTACGTAGCAAAATGTCGTGTGTACTTCGTCAAAACTTCGCATGTTGTCGATTTCACAAACGCTGCCACAGCCTTTTTCTCGGTAAGAAGATATTTACAGCAAGCACTACCAAAATATTTCTTTAAACAATTAAATTCTCACCGATTAGATGATCTTTTCCCGCTTAAGATGGATTCTAGCCAAGTGCTTAACGAAGTTTTCCCTGTTGGGAGACGACCCTTCAGCTGACCCTCCCGTTTCAATGGCGGACGAGATAGCGATCCCTGCCGTCCCTGGGGCATTTTTGACGACGAGCGCCATCTTCAGCAAAGTGGAGGTAGATAAAGTATTTTAGTCTTCTAAATACTTCACATAGCATCTCTTAGTTACAAATAGCACGTTGGGCTCAGCCGATTGGTACCATTTTTGGCGTTGAAACGTGCGGTAAATAGATTTTCTCCTCGGTTACATTTTTACTAACCCTACCTCAAATATAGTTCAACCATCAAATTTTACACACCCCTCCCTAGTGCATCTATTTACCATGTATGTCTTCTGAGTTCCTGATGAGACAAGGCATGGCCTCTTTTGTATCTATCAGGATGCTTTTGTGTTGTTTAATTATATAGTGAGCTCACTAAATGGGGATAAAAATAATTTAGAAATAATTTAGAAATAGTGATTTTATGGTGAATTATTGAAAGTCATATTGAACCCTGAATACAGACCTTTTCGGAAACTAGATAAATGTTACACCAGAGATTCAGCAGCGGCTCAAAGACTCCTTGAGAAATATCCAGGAGAAACAAGAACAAGAAGAAAAAGAAAACTAGGAACTCAAAAGGGAATTAATAAGAGCTAAGAGACTGGCTGCACAGATGCTACTCTTATCAAAGGAAATTAAGTATATTGTAAAAGAAATAGAAGATTCGGGCAATTAAGGTTCTGTGAACGTTATAAGCACTATTGACATCTTTCTATTTATTAAAAAAAATTATTTGTGAAAAAATTTTTAGGACAGAACACATTGTAATTATTTTTTTATTGTATTTCAATGAAAATCATAGCTGTCACTTTTATTATTATTTTTTCAGTTTTTTTGTTGGAAATTACGAGGACAGTCATTTTGGTAGAAAAAATTTTTATTAAATAAAAGACTGTTCCTTTTTAATAAATACAACCTTTTAGGCACATTTCCCCCCCCCCCACCCCCCCCCCCTCTTAAAAGGTTTTTTTTATATAACATTATGCATCTTTCAACATTTTTATGGATTCCAACCATCTCGTTTTGGATCAGTGGGGCACAAGAGAAACGGACGGGAGGCATGTTTCTGCAAAGAATAAAAAGGAAGGAAACATTTATACAATTTAATTATATTTAACATATCATGAAACAAATACAACATAATTGTCAAATAATACTAAATTTGTATTGAATTAATTAAAGTATTTTTCACTATAATTAATATTAACCATAACCACAGAGACTTACAGTCTGTTGAAGAATATCAGTACAATAATAATAAAAATATTATAAGTGTTTTAAATATTAAAAGTAACATTAATTGCGACCACCAATTTTCAATAAGTCTAAAAATTATTCATTAAATAAATTAATTATAGAGGAGGCATAAATAATATATTTTTCGCTACGTGGGCTGTCAGAGTTATGCAATCAAATGACAAGAGTCAGCCACCTGGGGGTACTATCAAGATGGATAAAATGCTTCAAGCATCGCATTAGGGAACTTTTAATATAAATTAAAAACTTTCAAACCAAAGTACAAGTGCAACGCAGAATGTCATGATAAAGGCTTTGCGAGCGTCGTGGGGAGCCGGTGCACTACAGAGAGGCGTCCAACAAGATTAAAGCAAGCCATCTCTGAGAGACCATGTGTCGGATTGAAAAAGGAACATTCAGATATATCAAGTAAATAAGGAGAAACTTTTTAGTCGTAACTACAAAAGTTTACATCATATGATGCCATATAGAAATTGAAACATTGAAACATTTTTAAGTTATACTATCACGTGGCCACAGAAAGCCTCTTATTGTAACTCCCTATTTAAACAAACCCCTCTCCCTCATTCCCTTTCCCTCTCTCCTTATCTCTCCCCTCATCCATCTTTCTCTCTCCTACTCTCTAAACCTTTCATGGTGAAAATTTGTCACGGTGCTGATGTAAATAAGAGTTCGGTTTTGTGTAAAAAATAAATCTATTATAAATAATATAAAAAGGAAACTGTGTAAAAACAAATGTGTTTTTGTTGGGTGTGGTTGTGGTTTGACAGGAATACGGGGAGCAGTGTTCCCAAGTCCTCTCTCTTCCGTTTTAAACCATTTCTTCCCCCTCGGTCACTGCTGGCAAAACCTGTCCGTTGCGGAGACGTTTCTGCGGGTCTAGATTTAAATAAAAGTTGGGCAGTTTGGTGTGTTATGGTGTCGACGGGTGAGTGCTTAAATGCATCCGGATTTGTTAAGAAAAAATAACATTAGTTGCTGATTAGCAACATTAGGGAACTTTTAATATAAGTTTATAAAAAACCAAAGTACAAGTGTAACGCAGACTGTCATAGAAAAAGGCTTTGTGAGTGTCGTGGGGAGCCGGTCCATTACAAAGAGGCATGCGACAAGATTAAAGCAAGTCATCTTTGAGAGACCATCGGATGTGTCAAAATAAAAAGGAACATTCAAAAATATCAAGTAAAGAAAGAGAACTTTTAGTCTTAACTACAAAAGTTTACGTCATATGGGGCCATAAAGAAATTAAAACATTCAATACATTTTCTAAGTTATGCAACTACGTGGCCACAAAAAGCCTCAAATTGTAACCCCCTGATAAACCACGCCCCCACCCCCTTTTTTTCTCTCTGTTACACCTCTCTCTCTTCCTTTTCCCTCTTATTATATTTCTCTCTCTCTAATTATTTCATATCAAAAATGTACTCATGTAAAAATTGAATTCATGTCAAAAGTTTGTCATGTTTGTCAAGTTACTGTTATAAAATCAAGTAATACTATTGTTGTTTTAATAACAATGTAAAAACGAAGTGCCATTAATTGTAAAAATGACAAGCAAACGGGTTTGAGGATTCCTGGTCCCTTGTCCCCCTCATCCTACCCCCCCTCCCCCCCCCCCCCCCCTCCCATCCCACCACAATCGTTGCTGGCGGTTTTAATTTATTTGTTTTAATTAACACTACAAAATATTCAACAAATCTAATTTTAAATTAATTTTAAACGGATTTATGTATTAAAACATCAACGAAGTGCATGCTATGTTACTTCTGTGTTTTAATATCAAAGACAACATTACTATTACCTCTTCCCATCTATTTGAATAAAAATTATCTTCATTTCTTCTTCCCATCTTAAAGAAATAACCCGGCAGTGGAAATGGACCAATTGCAAGTAAACCCTCCTAATACGGTTCTGCGTTTACCGAAATAATGTTGGAGGGAATCAACCAGCGACAACTAAATTAATCTAAACCTCAATAAAGTTGCCGCGTTTCGCGTAATTTATAAAAGAAATAACATAACGGAGTTATGTATTAAAACAGCAGTGGAGAACAAGCTATGTCTCTGCCATGTTTTAATACCAAATGATAACAATACTTCTGTTCTTCCATCTCTGAAGAATAAAGGTATATTTCCATTTCTTCCCATCTTTGAAAGAAAAAAGTAACTGATCCATATGCCCGGATCCTCTGTCCTATCATATGGCGGACCATGTCCAACCTAAGATTCCAACTCGTCGTGGTTAGTTGTGTCAGTCCACTGCTGACTCATGAATCGGGTCAGTATGTCTGTAGAACGACATTGCACTTTGGCCACAGAAATTTATTTTCTGTAAAATCGAGGGGAACGAATCTGGGAAGGCGCCTCATGGCTCGACAATTTTTCCAGTATTGTTTATCTTTTAAATTTAAAATTTGATCTCATGTAATTTAAAATTTGATGTCATGTAATTTAAATCCTCGCGCTCTGCTTACGTAGTCTCCTGATTGCCCCTGAATGCTGCGCGCGCTTAAAATGTTTGAATAAAGGTACGCGCGTACAAACAGCCGTCGCGAGCCTACAAATAAAAACGACCAAGCGAGGTTGTACCGCGCCTGGCTCTTACTTTTCTGATGGTAAGTTTTGCTATTCTTTGTTGTATTTAGACTCAATCTGAAAACGTTGAGCATTGTAACATTATAAGCGGCTCGGTTCTGTATTTTTTGCCTTTCAGTCATGTTTCATTAGTGTAAATTTTATCATCAAGATAAAGTTCAAGCAACGAACTTTTTAAAAAACCTTGGACATTTACTACCAGCAGGTATTTTAGAACATGAGTAATCAGTATAGATTGATGATAGTCGACTCAGGCACGTAGGGCAAACAGCTGCGGTACCACAGTTTGAAACGTGCGGCTAGAGAGATTCACCCTGAGTTCGTTGTTTAGCTAACGGTGTGATACATTACGGTTACAAATGTGTATATATCGATTTCCCGCGCGTGCTTACCCCATACTCGCGCGCGCCTAATTGAAACTCTCTACCAGGTCTGTTACTGTGCCCCTGACGATAATGGCAGACCTTCTGAGCAGACTCTATTTTTACATACTATCAATTTATGCTGATTTGTTAATGTCTTAGTGAGCTCACTAAATTATTATCTACATCTGTAATAGAGTACTTCATTTTAGTTGTTTAATCATCATGTATATATAATTAATTCAAGTTGTTTAAACATCATGTATTATTTAATTTGGTAGATATAATCAGTGACACTTGCGAAAATACACGAACTTTGTCCGCCTTCTAAAGACCACGGTTATTTGAAGAACGAAGAATTGAAGAACCAAGTCTCCGAGAAATTTTGAGAAAAGTGATCGAGAAAGAAAACCATAGTTTAACCCGGCAGTGGAAATGGACCAATTGCAAGTAAACCCTCCTAATACGGTTCTGCGTTACCGAAATAATGTTGGAGGGAATCAACCAGCGACAACTAAATTAATCTAAACCTCAATAAAGTTGCCCGTTTTCGCGTAATTTATAAAAGAAATAACATAAACGGAGTTATGTATTAAAACAGCAGTGGAGAACAAGCTATGTCCTCTGCCATGTTTTAATACCAAAGATAACAATACTTCTGTTCTTCCCATCTCTGAAGAAATAAAGGTATATTTCCATTTCTTCCCATCTTTGAAAGAAAAAAGGTATTGCTTTTCAAGATATACTAATTTTTAAAAGAAGCATTATTTGGCGATGTGTGATTTTTTTAATTATTTTATTATTTCCCTCTTTTACACAAGTTGTGTCTAACACCTTCAGGTGAATAATTATCAGTTATGGCACAGCACAATACGGCATTACTACTACAACTACGAAGTACGCGAAGCATATGCGCTGAACGTGACATAATTATGAAGCTCTTGTGAGGAGTTTGATTTTATAAGAATTAAAATAAGATTCATGATCAGCTATTAATCCCAATTGTATTCTAAACTATTTTTGTTCTTCAAATTCGCAGCGATTGAAAGTCAAGAATGCACTGTTCCCGCAGCTTTCAGTGCTGCAAACAGATACCATGTTATTCTGTTCAAAGCTTTTTTCATTGTTATCAGTTACATCATGTTAGTTTTATCCTAAAATATATCCTAAAATCTTTCTTTACACTTGATCGATTTGTTGCAAGAGCCCCAGGGAACGCGCTTGGAATTCGAAAAAATCGAGTACAAATAAAACACGCAAAACTAAATCATATTAATTTTGTTTTTCTCCTCTGCGGATAAAAATAAAATAAATCCTGCTAAGAAAAAGTTGACCAAAACTGACCGTCTCATAAAAAATCGATCCGTTCTCTTGTCACGCTACTGTTGCGCTGTTGTCACGCTAATGGCTCATTGTCACGAACTAAACAATTCCGCCAATTATATTTCAAGTATTTTCCCTGGGTTGCTGAATCACGTGGTCGGCTACATACATCTTTTGTGACTAGTTTACATTTAATAAAAAGCTTAAGATTGTGAATGATATTTTTGCAGATTTCTGATTGGAGTTGTTTTCAATGGTCGATTTTTTTATTATTATTGTAGAGCGTAAGGTAACATACCAAACTCCATATTTTCCTTTTAAGTAGTTTTCATTAGAAACACTTCAACCTCGTCAGGTTGAAAATTGTAACTTCCCGCCAGGAATGATCTGGTGAATGAGTCATAGCTGTGGCCTGATACACTGTAGGCGTATCCTAGGGCTGAGTAAGAGAATTTGTGTTTGATGAGGCGTAAGTCGGAAATGTGAAAATCGTGTCCGTTTCCAAATGTGGGTCCATAGGAAGAGCAGCCGTATGTAGCATATTGGTAAGAACCATAAGCTCCTGGTGGAGATAGTTTCACTGGTCCCCAGCCTGGCTTGTTAACCAAAAGAGAACAAAAAGGCGGGACGAAACTGGACAGGTACGGGCAACTGGAAGCTAATTGGTAAATAAAGAATGTTAAAAATTAAATGTTTCTGATAATTGTAACGCTTTGGACTGATTATTATTTACGGACGACAAGGTTAGATATTTGCGGTGTTACTGTTCGTAATTCCTCGCCCTTATTACCTGTTACGATTGTTATTTTATATGCGCGATGGATTCAACTAAACAATAACAAATAAATAATACCTGACAGAAGATCAAGAAACAGGAAGTACCCAGTTTCTGTCGCCGCATTTTTTAATTAAGCTTAATTCTCGTACGAGGTAGACTGTGGCAAATATAAAGAGGTTGTTGCGTGGCTTCTAAGCCGATGTGCTTTAGCTCACATATATTTTCAGTAAGTATGATTTATTACTTACGAATAATTTTTATCTTATGTTTAAAAAACGTTAATATGCTAAGGAGGTTGCTTTTATCCAAACAAAATTCGTGTTTTATTATTTCATGAATATGACGAACTCAGATAAATCTCGTTGAACTGGCCATATATTACAAATGAACATTGTCATCCAGACTTGTCCCTAGGCCTTCACGGCTCAAAGGAGTTTGAAACCAGAGAGAACGCCTGAGCCTGGACTAGGCTGACGAACATCATATTTATATTTTAGAAATAGAAAATGACGCGCGTGTTGACATACATGTAGCCTGGTGCAAACACGAGGGGACAGTTTGGGAGAATTCGAAAACTTATGTAAAAACGAGCCGCAGGCGAGGATTTACATCAGTACTTTCGAGTTCTCCCAAACTTTCTCGAGTGTTTTGCATCAGGCTATGTAAACAAGAAGCGGCCGTTTTCTATTTTCTCTTTTATAAAATAAGCCAGAAAAATGCAATGATACGTCATAACCGTATTTGTATAGCTTCATGCAAATCGACTGCACAAACCAACCGGCCAGAGCGCGCGTTATATGATCAAAATGTTATAAATAGATAGCCATCAAACTCTTGACACGGTCGACAATATGTTTTCTTGTATGGGTGTTCCCCCAAAAAGATAATTATATATAAACACGTATATATTGTACATATATTGAGACCGAATATAATTAGGGGCACGATCATGGACATCACCTCAAAAAGTCAAAAAACCAAAATACAAATTTACATCAATGGAAACTAAAAAATAATGGTACAGTTTTTGTTAAAAATTACTATAAATACTAGTGTACTGAAGATATAAAAGGAGTGCTATCATGAATTACCCATGCAGGAGCTTTTGATGTCAATTTGAAAAAAAGTCGGTCAGACATTTTCAAACTCTGCAATTGCATGTGTCTTCGAAAAATCGCTAAAAAAATAATTATGGTTTGCTCTCCCTTAAAAAATTCACTTGATATCTTACTGTTGATGTTCTAGGTACATTTTCTTGTATGAGCGAAGGTAATGAGTTAGCGCCGTTTTGACCAAAAAAGCAGCAAAATCCCCGTGGTAGTGCACCTTAATTTAATAACACTCTTAATATATATTTATTGTTTCTTACTGTCGAACGTTACGTGAGCGCACATTCACTGAAAAGAAAAAGAAAATGGAAATCAATATTCACTTACTCCATGAGGTACTGGTGTATCCTCCAAAGATGTACGTCCTCGCCACACGGACGATTGTCACTGTGGGACCTTTTCCGTCGCACAAGGAATGGAATGTACTGGCAGCCCAACCATCCACTGATGCACGCCCAACAACGATTCCAGTAAGAAGATTGGCTTTGCACGACAGGTTTTAACCAGTTACTTAAGGTACGTAAGTAGTTATCATCATTTCCTAAGATGGCCCGAGTGTACTAAACCTTAATGGGAGAAAATGAATTTCATTAGCAATAAAAAACGTCGCTCTTCGGCTTGTATCTCAAAAGATCAAAACTTTCACGACATCACAACAGGTGCATAATTGAAATTGAACACAGAAAATCCAGATATCGCAACATATGTTCAATGCATTACCTTTGTTCTACGCCATTTATATACCGAAATTGTCTTATTGTTATTTACTTACTAAAACACTACTGTTAGCTACCCATATTATAGCCCTGCTAATTTGCGGGAGGTGAAAATCTATGTATTTTAACCCAAGACTTAATAAAGCTTGTTGTTGTTGTTGTTGTTGTTGTTGTTGTTGTAAATTGATAATTGACATACATTGACCACGATAGTTTCGTTTATGTTATTAATTATTGTCAACCCCCTCTCTCCCCCACGGCTATGCTTAAACGTTTGAGCATTTTTGTTAAAAATAAAATAACAGTTCAGTTTGAGAAACTTGGGATCGGACGAAGTTCAAGGCATAATTTAGTACATGAAAAACCGTATTTTATCATAATTATTTGTTATATTTAGATGTTTTTACGATTGATAAATCTTACCCGCCATATCTATAGCAATCAAATCCATCTCCAAGGGATCCATGGCTACACGTGCATGTGTATGAACCACGTGCATTAGCACAGGTGGCGAGCTGGTGGCATGTCTTCCTTTGGCATTCGTTTAAGTCTGATGGATAGTTAAGATGAACTCTGAGTCACTCTGAGTTACATTTAACCCCCTTAGCGTATATCTGTCTTATCATTCAACAAATTGTAACACTATTCAATGTTATAACAGCCCCAAGGGAGCCCTGGGTCAGAGGGTGGAATTGCTCTCGTGGCTAGGATGGTGGGAAAGGCAGCTTTTTTTTTGAAACTCACCGCGGAACCTGATTGACTTATAGCTGCCTTCCTCGCGTCGCATGTCTTGGCCTTTGTTTCCACAATGTGTAGAACTTACCCCAAAAAAGTTGCTCGAAATGAAAATGTTGCTCGAAAATAACGGAGAAGTTTGCAAAAATGTTTCCGAGGCAACTTACGGAACTAGCCCTAGTGGAGGGGGAGGGGTGGGGTGGGACATAATTACCCCGCGCTGATTTTCAACATTATTTTACTTTAAATCGGAATTTAAGCGAAAAATATATAATGACCAACCTTCGTGATTTTCCTAAAAATTATATCCGAAAAATAAAATTTTTTTTTTTGGCGTGCCAAGTGTTTGGCTCACGGAGAAGATTTGGCGTTTCCCCATGGGCAGCGATTTTTTGGTTTCACCCTAAATTTTTGCTTTTACTGAGATTTTTTTTCATAGACACCTCTTTTTAAATATCTTGAAATCCAAGCTGGGGTGGTATCCCAAGATGTAAGAATGGGCGTCATCTTGGCATGATATGACGTCAGAATTTGACAATCAACTGTGACTGTCACTATAATAAAAGTTGATGTTTGAATGCTTTATAAGCCGATACAAGTTTAATCTCACCCGTCAGGCCAACAAACACCATTTATCGCATTCTTTGCCCTTATTTTATTCCTTTCTATGCATTGTTTTTACTCTTTACTCTTTCAACAATGGGTAGCTCAAATATTACCATTTTTTTTTTTTTTTTGTTTTTTTTTTTTTTGTTTTGTTTTTAGTTCCACGGAATTTTTGTAATAAATCAAGACATGCCTCTAATAGCTAGCATATATGTTTTTTGTCCATTCTTACTGACGCTGTCTGTGTAACAATGTGTTGAGATTTAGGACATCATGGATCAAGCAACATGTTGAGAAGGGGCTTTTGGACAATAAGTCGGGACATAGGTCTATTATAACTATACGGTTTTTCATCTTCTGGTTATTGTGGGTCTTTGTGCCATCAAGATTCGCGTCTAGGGTATTTTTAGATCATTTTTCCGCGAAACCAGCAGCCAATCACGTTGAATTATTTTTAATGCGGCGCGCTGACTCATGCAACGGACAACTACTTTTGACCAAAGAAGCAAAAAGCGTCATAGCAGGTTTGTATTTTTTCATCCGTTGAGACCTGTCAACTGTTTGTTAAAAATTAAGTTATAAATTAATGTTTTCTCTGAAATACTTATGCATAGCTGCAACAAACCTCCGGCCGTGCTGTTTATAACTACTCATACAGCATGCGCGATATCTTATTCCTAAGGCTTGCGTGGTAGCCTATCCGTTTTGACAGCGTTTTCAAAAGCACAACAAGCGGTTACACATCGTCGTCGTGTTTAAACAGGAAGGTACGGTGAACCGTACTGACTGGACTAAAACGGATACCTGTTACAATGAAATTAAACCGTGTTCATATCGTCAGGCATACCTCTACGTATGCGCCGATGTTCATGTTTGCCGTCGATAGCGCAACATTCATTCCTGGCGTGATTGGCTATTGGTTTCAGCGAAAATAAAATGATCTAATAAAATAAGCCTAGGAAGCTCGAAATCTGATATCCCGGTGTCTCAGGGCTAGATGGAAAGATGTTCATTAAATTTATCGAGCATTCTGTGTCGGGAGTCAATATTTATTATTAATTAATTTTTCCGCTATTTACATTCTTGATAAAAATTGGGCTTATCTCTACATACCTTTCTTACAAGTGTACTGATAGGCCATCGCTGCAGCACTGTCACGTCATTCCATTCGATACTTTGTATTTTCAAAACCACAGTGCCAGTGCGTTGTACGACAATCTTCTTCGTTTACAAATTATTTGGCTGATTCTTGGCCCATGCTGTAAAGTTACCATGTCCCTCGGGATCTGCCCAAGTGAAGTTCCCCTCTGTGTGATTTTGTCATTCATGCCCAGGAGCCGAGGATTTTTCTCCAAATTATGGCGCTTGCTGTATATAAACATTTTCTTCATTGTTGTTTGACATCAACAAGAACTGAGTTTTCTTGTTGACATTTTTTGTGTCAATGCTGTGGTCCAGTTCGCACATGTTTCCACTCGTAAAGTAACAGTAGCCATTGAAAATAGCTCCATCCAGGATCACATGATATCTGTGCAAATATCAAACATTTTGTCTGTTAGCGGAAACCTTGTTCTGGTGGGAATGGGAGTATTTTTGAATTTCTGTAAAATATTTTTTTAATCATAAATAAAATGATTATCTTCCTAACCTGTGTTGTTTATTTTGCAATCCAACCACTTGAATGAACCAGATAAAACTCCCCAATATAAGCTCTGCCGAAGTCTCAAGAAAACTTTGTGACACTACAAAGACTTAGTTTTAGTAAACAGTTCGTTTCTGTGACGAAGTAAGCCACAGATACGTGTTGTTAACATTGCAAAGCGCGTAAAATAAATTTAATTTGGTTCTGAAGCATGCAGACAGCCACAATGTTCAGTACAATTTGTTATCTTCACAGCCTTTCTTGGGCAAAGGGACAAGCGTGACATGATGTGACGCCCGGTTGCGTGACAATCCTTCGAAAGGCTGTGAAGATTATAAACTCTACTGAACATTGTGGCTGTCTGCATGCTTCGAACCAAATTAAATTCATTTTACGTGTTCTGCAATGTTAACAACACGTATCGTGGCGCACTTCGTCACAGAAACGAACTGTTTACTAAAACTAAGTCTTAATAGCCCCGCAAAGTTTTCTTGAGACTTCGCGAATTACTGTAAACATAACCTTTCAGTTCCAAGCTGGAAATATTAATTATCCTCACAATACTGAGATTGCCGTGATATGTTAGTTTTGAGAAATCATCCCGAGTTGATCATTTTCTTTATTCTCATCAGCGGTCTGCTTGACAATGTATTGATATTGTAAGGAGAAATAATATGTTCATCACTAGGGACTGAATGGCTCAGAGCACGTTTTCCAAAACCTCTCTATTGTGCTTCCTCTGTAAGACTGGTTTAGAAATGATCGCGTGTTATTTTATTCCGAACTGTGAAAAATTCATTCAAACATCTACAGAATTCTAAGCATTGCCGTTCTTTATTTATATTCAAACTCGCATCTTTTTGTAACATTTGCACTGAAGAAGGCAGACGTTTCTGCCGAAACATGTCTGTAAAATTAAAAGTCGTCGTGTTGTATTTAAAAATTATTGTCATTCAAGTTTGCAGCAAAAATTGTAGTTGACACTTCTAAATCTATGAGAAAACAATCTTGGCCTAAAACGAGAAACAAACTATGGTAATTTCTGCTTGCCATATTTGCACACATCGTATATATAATTTTTGCAGTTCAATAGATTAAAACAATATTTTTGAACTTCTGTTTTGCAATAAATTATTGTGGAAATCGCTGTTTTTTTTCGAGGGTTGCAAAACAATTCTCAATCCGCTGAAAAATGAAGATAACTTTGCTTTTACAGTTTTTTTCCTACCAAAAATCAGACAAAATATAATGAATTTAAATCTTTGTCAAAGCGCAAACAGAGATTAGTTTCTTTCCAAAATAATTGTAACTGAGAGAATTAAAATACTAGCCCTACTATAGCAGAGTTTTTAAATGTATTGCAATGTGCTTCTTGTCTTATGTGACATTAATTTTTGGTAAACACAAAGCAATTCAGTCACGCAATGCAAAACCACATTTCACAACATTGAAAATGACACTTAACGACTTAGTATTTCTTTTCAAAAACGTGTTGCAAAAGGAAACTTTTTTGACAAACGAAACAATTCTGCTGCAATTTTGAATGAGAGTATATTATAAAATTTACCACGAAAAAAAAAAAATGAAAATCAAATCCGAAAGTAGAGGATAAGCAAGAGAGGTTTGAAAAAACATACCCATCACGTTTATAGTAATCAAGGATACAGTTCAACCAGCCTTAGGCGAGAACCCATTTTGCCAAACCAATGTAGTTGCCTACAATAGGTTTTGTCTATAGTAATTTGAATTTCCGAGCCTACTCCGCACTGGGAGGAAGGGAAGCATGTAGATAGTAATTTTGCTGCATTAGACAATTTTATTTAACATGTATTCATATAGGATTTGTCACTTTACACAAGGTGGTCACTCAGGGAGGTTCAACTGTATTAAATACCCCAGACATGCAATCTACCAAGACCAATCAATGTAGATTGTTACAATCTCTATTTTCTAACAAGATCATGAAAGGTGCACAAGACTGAAGAATCACAAGCAAAGCTAGTGTCCATAGGAGCCCTGAGAGAAAGTGCTCTTGGTCACTTGCCTCACTTGTGATTCCTTGGTTCCATGCCTCTTCCAATATCTTCTGCGAAAATGGAGAAGCTGTAAACAGTCTACACTACGAACACATGAATATATAGAGCCTCTATAAAAGCGAAGTTATTGGTCAGTTGCAGGGTGGACCCATGTCAATCAGTTGGTCTGTTTGTTAGTCAATCGGCCAGTCAATGAGTATGATAAGCTCTGTCAATCAATCAGCAGATGTCAGTCGAACAATAATGACAAGGCACATGGAGTTTGGCAATGTACATTTGTAATCTATCAATAAGTTTGTTAATTTCTCAGTCAGTCCATCATTCATTGGTCAGTGCCTCAAACAATCAATCAATCAATCAATCAATCAATCAATCAATCAATCAATCAATCAATCAATCAATCAATCAATCAATCAATCAGTGTGGTAGTTATATTTGATAGTGTGTTAATTAGTCCATCAATCAGTTTATTAATCAATCAATCAATCAATCAGTCAGTCAGACAGTCAGTCAGTCAGTCAGACAGTCAGTCAGTCAGACAGTCAGTCAGTCAGTCAGTCAGTCAGTCAGACAGTCAGTCAGTCAGTCAGTCAGCAATTTAGCCTCCATCTCAATACGTCACTCAATCTGTAAATGTAGTTCAATCAGTCAGTTTGTCAATGTTAGTAGTCTGTCGATCAGTTTTATTATTAACTAACACTCTGCAGTGAGTCCATCAGGCAGGCAGTCATTTGGCAATCAGTCAAATGGTAGTTACAAGAGTCTGTAATTCAAATAATAATCCAGTTCATTGGTACAGTAATCCAATCAGTATGTCAGTTACACAGTCCACTTATTATTAACTTTTGAGAGCTCCACTTATCCACTGTGCAAATTAACCATGGCAAGGTATTTGGCATGTCTGAAGTCAAGAGCAGAACTTGGCTTATAGAAGAGTTTTGTTTACCTGGTTCACTCAAGAGCTGGATTGCAAAGAAAAATATGCAGCACTACTAAAGATAAAGTCTTGAAGCTTTGATCCAATGGCATCTGATCTGAAAAAAAGATTAAAACCTGTTTCAGTGTGAAATTCAAATACAACTTTGCTTAACTAACTACAGTACTTTAAGTGTCACATTTTAAATGTGTCCATGTACACTGTACAGTACATGTAAAGTGTACGGGTCAATGGAAACATCAATCAATCAGGCAGTCTGCCAGTTAGTCAGTCAACAATAATTAGTGTGCCAATTGTTTAGCATGTGAGTAACTGTACATGTTGATGTATACAGTCAACTCTCTTTAAAGCGAAGAGAGGTGTCCATCTTATAATGAGTTAATGTCACTTGACACTATACAATGTATGAAACCTGTGACGTCAGTCCCTTGCTCGGCTTTCGCTCACAAAGACATTCGTCAGATTATACAATACTGTACACACAGTACATTTTCTTGTAATCAGATCACTATGAGTTCATTATTGCTGTGGTAGGTCAATTAGAAATAATATCCGGCCTATAATCTATTGATTATGCAAAAAATGCACTTCTAGTGTCTGCCTTGAGAGGTATTTTTCACCAGAATCTTGCTAAAAGAGTGTCCGCTGTCCACCTTAGAGAAGTGTCCGCCTTAAACAGAGTTTAGTTACAGACAAACAAGCCATTCATGTCTGCCTTAGGGAGGTGTCCGCTTTACAGTAGTGTCCGCTTTGAGAGAGTTGACAGTATAACCATAAACAATGAAGGGCTAACCCCGATACATTGGACATTCAAACAATTTTTTGGCACTCTGATCTCATTTTATTTTAAACTTAGTCAATGATACAGTTAGTCAGTTGATAAGCCTATCATTCGGCCAATCATTAGATCTTCCTTCGCATCACTGAATTTTCCCTTGAATTTAAAGACTTACTCACTTGTTTTCCAGGACATTCCAGGACATTCCAGGACTTTTCAGGATTTCAAGTACCTGTACAAACCCTGTTCTCTGATTTATTGTTTTACTCACCTGGATAACTGTTACATGCTGATTGCTGAAGCTTTGTTTCATTTGGTTCTTCTGTTTGCATCTCATCTGGAAAACAAAATTACTCTGTTTAGTTTCAAGCTCACAATACTACTGAGTTCTTTTTACCAATATTCCCTAACATTTCTGTTAACCATAGTTTTGAGAATAGGTACATCAAGACAATAATAATATCTCCTCAATACAATAAATTATCTTCCTAATAATATATATAAACAAATTTCTGCATTTGGATTGGCTGAGAGCAGGTCAATTTATCCAACTGTGCAGAAACTTTGTTTATGTATGGAGTCATTTTAAAGTATTAAATTATTGTGTCCAACGCTAATAGATGTTGGATAAGGAATTTAAACACTTTCAACCTACATGTACACTGTAACTCCTATTTGACTTGAGTTTACAATCTAGCTAGCTGGCGACTAAAAATTTGCATTTGGTGACTACTTTCTTCCAGTTAGACACTTGCCTTTTGGTGACTTATAATAATTTATTTTGAGCCCTGCTCTTCATTGGCATTTAATTTAGTGAAACAATAATTACTTGAAAATAAATTAATGATACATTCACAGATAGATCGACCTGCACTGTAGCCAGCCAATTTCACTTTTACATAATCTACCACTGACATATAATTATTGGGTTTAATAATATTGGTTCTCCTGTCCGTCAGTATAAAATGCGTACTGCAGACTGAGTATAAAATAATGCAGACTTAAGGTGATGCAGGCTGCAGACTGGTTATAAAAATGCAGATTGAGCATTGACTGATTTGCATATTTGAAAGCTATCTAAACCACAGGATTTGTGCATTGTACAGGTCGCATTGAAGAAGTACAGTAGAACCCCGCTAACTCTTACTATCGGCTAACTCGAACCCCCTCTATCACCATTTACGCATACTTTTAGCAATAAGTTTTACTTTTAAGCTTATTTTTATGGGTAATGATTGATACGCAACAATCATATTTTTTTGCCGTCAGAAATAATTTATTTAACTATTCTAGTTAACAGAAGTTAATTTGGGAAGCCTACAATGTGTTTATTAACAGGGCTCCAAGCTCAATTTGTCCACAAGTTGCCTTTTGGTGACCTTTTTTTGTAAAGTGGTCGCCACTGGAAAATTTTGGTCGCCAAAATCAAGTGTTTTTTAATACAGGACACATCGTGTCATTACATGAAGGAAATACCGCTGACCATCATGAGCCCAATTGAAGTTGTTCGATATTGCATTTGATGGACGTTTTTGTGCCGTTGTTCTCGTTTACATTCAAGAGGTTTTTTTTGGTTGAACTATGATAATCGTAATTACTGTCCAGGAAAGCAGATAAAGGATGTAAGGAAGATAGACAATGCAAAAAGTAAGTTAGTGCAAACATGCAATATAAGGTACGGGTTTTCAAGATGGCGGCTCGCAAAACGATTGAAGACGAACAGCCATGACGAACAGCTAAGTGTAAGCCATGATCTGTATTAAAATGCAAACAGATGAACAAGACTAGCAGATTAAATAGTTAAATAGTTAGTTTGGAAAATGTAGTCGGCAAAATACTTTTTCACTCGCCATGGCGACCAAAATGGTCACAGCTTGGAGCATCAGCGTATGGTATGGGGCAGGGGGGCTGGGCATTAGGGTACTACTTCATGGGATAGCTGTTATCACTCGGAGTAGGTATGGAACAACAAATTGATACATTGAGTTCTGCTGAGGGACTGGGAGCGATAATCAAGACCGCGCAGGGACTGGAACTGCGTATAAGAAGAAAGTGAGCCGATTTGGCGGCCATGTTGATTATTATGCCAGATTTGGAGTGCACGTGGTCGTGCACGTGAGTGTAATATGGTCGATTGAAGTATGTCTTCGTCTTCATACTTCTTTTAGAAATATTGCTGTAAGCCCTCAAATTACCTGTCATTTACACTTGACGAGAATGATGTTTTTGACGAAATATATCGCGGAGAATACTGAAGATAGCATTTCCGAGCCTCTAGATTTCAAAATTTTAGGGGCGAGTATGCTCCCCCATACCCCCCTAGAGGCTCGCGCCTCCAACGCTCGCGCCTCCGACGCTCGCAAGCAGGTTTATTCGGGCAAATTTTGGTCAGCCCCCCCCCCTTCGAAATTTTTCCCGTATGCCGATGGCTTGGAGCACTGATTAAACTGCGCATTTGCTTTTAACATCGCTTGCAAATTTAATTTCTGCTCAAGTATGCGACATACATGTACGCTAGGTGTCAATGGGTTAACACCTTGATGAAGATCTAAAAAAAGAGCGGCCTTGGGTGGAAATAGTTTGAAGGATAATAAACACAATAGCCTCCAATTGGCTTTAAAAAATATGCATGGATACAATGTATAATGTCCTTGGACATTATCATCTCCTTGAAGTTCACAGTTTTCCTCAAGATTTTCTCATTGGAAAGCTATTTGCTTCTCAAATCAGATAATGTCCATAGACAAATATCCATGCATATTTTCACACCAACTGGAGGTTATTTTAGCATTTTAGTATATATATCCCTATTTCTCAAACCCTTGATTTCTCAAAACCCCCGACAACTCTAACCAAAAGTTGTTTCCCTTGGATTTGTTTCACTGTAATTTTACCCATGATATTTCAAACTCCTGATTTCTCAACCATATTGTTTCCCTTGGAGGTTAGAGAAATCAGGATTCCACTTAGGCTCGATTACCAGCAGCCATTCAGGAAAATGAGCCCACACTCATCCCCGAAGGCACGGCTGGACTCGTGAGCTTGGAATTGTTAATTTCCACCAAAAATGAGAAACGTGCCTGCACGAATCTAGCAGGCATAAATTATCTTTCACGTATGCAAAGAGTTGTTTGGGCTGGCGTTCGATCGTCTTCAAAATACATTATTTAACCATGAAACTCTCAAAGATGTATGCAATAGGAATCGTTAGTGTCAATAAAATTATTAATGGGCATGATGTCTTTGTAATTCAACCGACAGGATGGATTTTTCATCCGCACCAAGGAAATACATCATGGAAAGTTTGTGCTAAGCTGGGGAGCTAAAGCCACTATAACCGCACAAGGCAACTAATGAGATCCATTTGGACATTCGACATGTACTATACAATACACAAACAGTCGGTAAACTTGTGTGATGAATTTTATCTGGGATTTGATGTAAAATCGTGTGGTGCCAGAATGCGACGTCTCATTGTTTCTTGTCACGGACTGGTCAAGCTACGTCTTGTAATATTTTTCATCCTGGGTTTTCAGTCATATACATGTAGCTTCACAATAAAGGTAAAAAAATCAACATCGTTCACGGAATATTTCAGATCAGATCTTTTTCTTTCGAAAATATAAGAGATCATGGAAAATAAACGAATGTCACGAGCAGGAGTAGTTTTACATAAATTAATTTTTTTGATTATGTCACAGACACGGCTGTTCGCTCACCCGTCCAGCCGTCTCTTCTTGGGGAGGAACGAAGACCGGACTTGAGAGAGCGGCAGAAATCGAGCCTAGATTCCACTGTACTTTGTTATATTTAATCAAATGATCAGCATTCAATATTGGAATGGACACTACAGTTGAATAAAAGATCCCATGAAAATAAATCACGAAGATTAAAGACAAAGTGATAGTTTTGGTCTCAGTCCACATTTTATACCCAGTCTGCTGCAAACTGCATGTAGTCTGCATTTTTATACTGACCGCTTCTCCTGTACATGAGGGTAATTCCATTTTATATCAAGTGCCCCCGTACCAACCTTGATAATATTTTATGGGTCATTTCCAAGGGGGCAGTGCATCAGCATCTTTTTTCTTTGCATATTTTCCGAGGGGGTTGGTGAGAAACAGGGGGAATGGAAAATTAAAATTTGCTACTTTCCGTGAGGGTTAATGTGTCGGCACTTTAATCTTGTTTTCTTCGGGGGTAAATGTTGACTGACCTCGTCAACTTGGATATAATATGGAATGGCCCTGATGTGTTTGCAGGTCTATACTGTATGTTCAGTACATGTACATCCACATCTTGGATTCTGTCAGCTTATCTACAAATATATGTGTGCCTCTACTGACGCAGAAGAAACTCTGATGGCTGTACATGTACATGCGGCGTTGATGTAAATACAGTCGAAGCTCTCTGAGCGTACACTCTTGTATAAAGCGGACAGCTCTAATAAAACCCTGTTTGAACTCTAGCTCGATCATATATACAAACTCTGTATTTACAATTACCGTTTAACAGCGGCCAGCTCCAGTTGCGGATACTTTTTCTGCTTTCCGAAGATGTCCGCTTAAAGGAGCTTCGACTGTATCTAGTTCAATATAAGCTTATAAGCTTAAAACTAAAATCTTAATTACCTTCGATTCTTCATCGACTCTTGCACGAGGTGAACAAAGCTTTCTGTAATTCCTCCATATTGTGTCTCCTGGCTCCGAGCTGCAAACAAAAGTAAAGCAAGTTAGCTGATGTTTCATATAAAGTATAATATCACTAGTTCAAGCGGTTTTAAATAAAGAACAAACATGCTGACCTGCTCAATTTTTTCGCCATCTTTTTTTTCACATGTGAACTACACTCGCAAAGATTAGTGGGAAATATTATGATAAGAAGGGAGGGAGGGGTCGGGAGGGGGAGGCGAGGGAAAAATTAAAAAAATAGGTCCACAAGGCGAACTTGTGCTGCCTCGTTGCTGGATAAGTCTTTAGCCTATGATATGAATAGGCTCCGCGGAGCCTATTCATATCACAAATTTCCGCTTTGTTTACATTTTGCTGTTTTCACTAACAAATTTTAAAGCTGGTATTTCTGTTCTGGTCGCTGTTCCTGTTACAGTGCATAGACCTAGCTTAGACTTAGCTTAGACCAGCTTTTAGACTTCTGCAGTATATATTATATTTTGTATGTGTGTGTGTCCGGCCAAAACTAGCTTAGTCAATTTGTAAACTGCAGGGGGGGGGGGGGGGGGGGGGGGGGGCAGGCAGCGCCCTTTGATCTTGCCGCTTTTCCGCTATACATGATCGCACAAGTAAAGAAATCTGTCAATCATTCGAGAAACGTACCTCTTCTGGAGTTTGCTGTGGAATTTTCATCCATGGTTTCCCACAATGACCAAAAGTTCAGTTAAACAGCGACCGAATCGTTCCCATAGATGTTTGAACGTGGAATCGCCAAAATATTTCTGAACGAACACAAACGCACGTCATGTCCGCCATCGTCCGCCATGTTTATTTTAAACAAACCAGTACTTAGTCCCGCTCAGCCAAAATTTCTTAAATGTGCAATCATGTATACTAGGTCCCAGGCCTCGCTGCTAGCCCCCTCTGGTAAATTGTCAACCTGGCATTTTTAACCTAATGGTTATTTCGGGTTGCCAGTACCCTTGTTTTCCAACTCTATATTTTTAAGTAATCTTGTAAAATAATTGAAAAAGGGTAATAAAAGAGGATGTTGTTGTATAGCCTGCGAACAAGCTCTCCCCCGCTACCCCACCCCCCCCCCCCCAAAAAAAAAACAACAACACCAAGATAGCTTGCTCTCAGGCTAGTTGTTGTACTTGTACCTGTACAAGTTAAGGTGGCTCGATTGGGTTTTGGAGTGACGATACCTTTCAACTTTGAGCAACTGGTGTACCACCATAAAATAGTCTTACAGAAAATCAATCGTTACAGCTGTACTAGCGAAAGTTTTCAGATGACGTACGTTTTATCGAAATCGGAGTTACCCATAGCAACGTAATGACGTCATCCCCCATTTTACATTAGACCGAATAGCTTGCCATACAGTCATTAGTTTGGAAAACGCTATCTGGATCTTTGACCTGACATATTTGTCTTGAAGTTTAAATGCAATGAAATTTTAATAAGATAGTTTTAAATCGAAATCATAGGAATATTATGAATAATCATATTCTGAAGTTTGAAAACGATTTGGACAAAACGTCGCTGAGATATTCTACTTTGAAAACCGCCTTATTTTTCACTTCCACAAACGAAAGCGTTCGGGCAAACTTCGGAAAATTGTCTGAAATTGGAAGCTCACCACATATGACGTCACATACACGCGCGAGTCCGCGAGAAGAGCGAGAAATTACAAATTCTGCCAGTTTCAAAAACATCAACAAGTATGGAGTTTTGTTGCTGCTTTTAAATGTAGAAAACTGTTTCAAAAACGTCATTATTTCCAACACGTCTAGGAGCTGAATACGCAAGGACAGAGTTTAAGTCCAGATAGAGAAAGGAAATTTCACCGTCGTTGTGTTCACGTTTTCCATAATACCGTGAATGTGGTCCATTTTACGTTGTGTGTTTTGCAGAGGACGTCAAAAGAAATTGCTACTAAAATGCAAACGCACCTGCGCGAGCAATTTGTACTACTAATTAAATCTATTGTTTCTGTGACGTTTCTCGTTTGTCCGTCGCCGTCGTGGTTGCTTAAGGGCCCCTAATCAGGCGTAAGCTTTTATACATTTCCTAACGACGTCATTTTGGTCAATACACTATGGAATAATCTCCGAACAAACCCAGAACTGACTTGACGCCAAGCAAATTACAAGCTTCAAACACAAAACACGCGCGGAAACACGAGCGAAAATACGCGTGAAAATAAGCCCACCACATATGACGTCACAAAAAACAGTAAATCGTTTCCATTCAAAACGCGGTCATTCCTGGTTCGTTTTTCGTTTAGCCGTCGGAAATGATCGAATTAATCAATATTCACATGCCCAATTTCCGAGTTTCAAAATCATTGAACACATTCTAAGGCCTGTCAATTTTTAGCCTCAACACTTGGTAAATATTGCGCTGATTTTCGCTCAAGTGGCTTGTTGCTCTCATTATGCATCTCCATTGTCTTTTATCGCACATCGCCATGCAGTTGTAAATTTCAGTACATCATGAATGCATACAACACTTGATTGCTTTATATGAATTCATGATGTGATGAAATTTACCACTGCATGGCAATTCGGGACAATGGAAATGCATAATGAGAGCAACAAGCCACTAGCGAGAAAATCAGCCCGATGTTTACCTGTGTAGCCAATCAGATACCTGATGTTGTTCTGCGCACGTGAACGGACCATGCAGAAATGAAAGAAAATTTATGGTTATGATGCTATTTTTCCCTTCTTTGCGGGGCGATTCCTCACAGCATTAATAGTCTTTCTTTGCCCCCAGGGTATACGATCATGCCGCCTCGCGAACATATGTAACATGATACTTTTGTTTTTCTTCCAAACCCATGTAATATGAAACGTTTTTATCTTCTGAAACCATGAAACATGATACTTTTGTTTATCTTTTGAAACCTATGTAAAATGATGCTTTTACGTTATGAAACCCATGTAACATGATAGTTTCATCTTCAGATTGAGTCAACATGATAATTTATCCCATCCTTATTTCATGAGCTATTTTTGCGTTCACTTTAAATATTGCCGACTTTCACTCCCGTTCATTTATTTTCTTGTTATAGTCCTATCACGATCCATGCAAATGGGGAAAGAAGGATAAAATAGATTTAATTGGGATAAAAAACATGAATTTTATCATATACTTGCATGGGATGGTACAAATTTCAAAACATACCGTTTTGAATACCCGTCGTTTTTCGTGTGCATGAATGAAAACGGAGACCTTTGAAAACGCTGATGCCGTTTCGATCGTTTTAGTGTGGACCATAAAAATAATGATAAAAAATAACTCCCGCACGCCTTGCGTGCCTATGTTTAGTATAGTATGTCCACATCAGCCCTTTGGCTGCCTTTTACCCAACCTACGTATCAAATAAAGTATGTGTGACGTGAAGCTACAGTAGTCACTAGTATTCAGTATTTGTATCTCTGAGATCTAGCAACGTCAAATGATAATACGGTCAACTGATAATCAATGTGCGGTTGTCATTTTATATGTACGTAAGTGCCTCAGAGGAGGTTGTTAACTAATACTAGTCTTTATTCCTTTGTGACTTTCCGTCATAACCTACATAAATAACCCTATTAATGTATTTTATACATCATTGACGTAATGCGTTATAGTGGACAGCAGTGGAGACGAAAAAATGAATACAATACATAAAACCGTTTGTAACTTATTCATATCAAAATTGCCCACATTACTAAGTTAATTTATGTTAATGTGGACATCTAAGAAATAGACCGCACTTCCTATGTGTTTACGGTGTGATAAACCCACGCGGGATGTTGGGAGAACACGAGAAAAGCTTGTAACGGCTCGTGATTTACATCACAATCATTCGTCCTTCGGATGCCTTCCGCGGAGTGCAGCCATATTGCAAATAAAATGCGAAGATCATAACGCTAAAAAATCATATAAGTGAACAACATACAAAATGTACATGTAGATATTTGTATCTTTGGTAATCCAATATTAAAACCAAACGCCACTTGTAAAATATCACGGTGTAGATTGTTTTCCTTTTCCTTTTATGTTTTGTTCTCGGTTTGTTAGCTGGTGATAGAACTAACCACTGTTTGTTACACGAATTAGCCTCCTACCCAGAGGCCCTTTACACGTGAGCCCACAGACCGTCTGCGTAACAGTCTAGAATATGATCTTCACAAAGCATTTGTTAGAGATATTGGAAAGCCAATAAAATCAGGTGCACATGGTACTTAGAAAAGGACTGCATCAGGAGCTATAAAGGAAAGAGTCTAAAAGGATTTTCTTGGCTCTCCCATATCTCTAACAAATGCTTTGTGAAGTGAAAATCATATTCTAGCCTCATACGCAGACGCTCTTTGGGCTCATGTGTAAAGGGCCTCTGGGTAGGAGGCTAATTCTTGTAATAAACAGTGGTTAGATCTATCACCAGCTAACATACCGATAACAAAACATAAAAGGAAAAGGAAAACAATCTATATCGTGATATTTTCCAAGTGGCGTTTGGTTTTAATATTGGATTACCAAAGATACAAATATCTACATGTACATTTTGTATGTTGTTCACTTATATGATTTTTTAGCATTCTGATCTTCGCATTTTTATGCAATGTTTGTTATTTAATTTATAAATTTGGAGCTACCCTCTGGCCACTGAACACAGTTTATTTTTTAAATTCACGAGGGAAAAATGTTGGAAGTAAATATTATATATTAATAGTAATTAAGTCCAAAGCGTTATCAGCATACCGCTCCCCAAATTTGGCTATCGACACTGCTAAAAACAAGAACTCCTAAAGTAGTTTACAAGCGGCCGATTACCTTAATAATGGGGGAAACAACAATCGATCTCTCCTTCCCCGACTCCCCCTCGGTCACTGTACTCTGAGATGCACCCTAAAATGAGCGAGAGTCAGCATACGAACATGCGTGACGAGAAATATAAATATAAGAAATATAAAATTAACTTTCGTTACTTCGTGACACGGACCCCTCCATTTCCTGCTCTGTAGTGGCTCTTCTCGAGTAGTTGAGGTTATTTTCCCTTGTCTAATTAAATATTTCGCTTGTTTCTTTACATGAAAAGAACTCTTACACGACACGAAACCTATCCGCGGTCACTGGACTCTGAGGTGCACCCTCCAAATCCTAAGAGTCAACACACGAACCTGCGTGACGAAAAACGTGACTGCCTGATGTAATATATCGCATCATGCTCCGGAAGCCGGAGAAATTCTCTTGTGGTTAATTTTAGCTAATGAAAATTGCATCATATTCAACGTGGGCAAAGATATGTTTTCGCTCAACGTGAAAATAAATTGTGAATGACATATATGCTGTGAAATTGTGTTAAGAAAAACTGTTATGTTTTTGGGACCGGGTTTTATCGTTCGTTTACTGGTTGAGGTGCATGTATTAAACAGAACAGAAATTCTCTTGTGGCTATTTATTTGCATGTCTCCTGGCTACGTTTACAATGTAACGGGAAAACCCCTCACACGCAAAGGTCACACCGCCAAATTTAGCACATTTTACAACAACACTGCTGTTCACTGCTGTGGGACATTTGTCTTTGCTTTTTTCAATGCGATTCCTGTAATAAACTAAATACATGTACGCACTTACACGACACTACAGAAAGCCTGTGGAAGAGAAATTCTCTACTGGCTAATTTTAGACCGAGATGCGATAACATCCATTTCTAGAAGCCGCCGCTGGGCGTCGGCCGCTTAATAATGCATCAAAGACATGGCCTCAGGCGTCAGTTTATTCTGGTTAATCTTTATCAATATTATTTTAAAAAGTTTTTAATAAAATTCAAGCCAAACATAATGTATAATTTACTTACTTCATTGATATTATACGGGGCTATAAAATATTACCTATTTTAGTTATTTCCTTGAGAAAATTAAAAATAATTAGTTTCTTTTTAACTCTTCAATTGCTATTAATCATGTCAAGTTGTTAACAATAGCAAACCTCAATACAACTAAGTAGCTGTACAGTAACAGCTCGATATACTGATAACCCACGAATGCACATATATCAATACACGTTTATTCTCCTAGCAACGTTTCTTATGAATGAATTATATGAAATTGAATATAAAAAAACTTATCAATATAACAATAATTATTGATATTAGAATGATATTAGAATCACTCAAAAGGCATAAAATGAGCGATTAGACCGTCCTTGTTCCATTCTTTTGCTTCAAAGCTGTCGCAGCCATGGAACTGAAACTTTTGATAATCACAGTCTTGTTTCTCGGGGTCTGTGCAGGATTTTTTTGCCAGCGGAGCAGGAAAATTATAAAGGTAAAGTAACAGCCCAATCAAATTTACTCATTAATTGATTTTCTTTCTCAGTAATATCTCATATCTGATATTCTCCATAGTTGCTCCAAGCGAAGAGGAAGTTGAGTCAATGAAATGTTTCATTATTATTGTTTTGTTTGGTCACAAAATCAAAAAATAAAAGCGTAAGGAATAATTTTGTTTATCTTCAAACTCGTGTATAGAACAAAAGCTGTTCGGTGTCATATATATCAGTATAAGTTATAATGGCAAGAACAGTGAGCTAACTCGTTTTTTTTTATCAAACCTGTAGCTCCAGCACCTTATGAAGCAGCAACTGGTAAGTGATCATGATTGTGAGCAATGAGGACTGCACCGCAGTGTCAAATATTGTGGTCAGTGTACTGGGACGGACGCAAAGTTGTCTGTGTTGTTTCCTCGTCACAGTTTATAAGAGTTTATAAGATTCCCTTCAGTTATGTTGCGTTAAACATTTGAAGAATGTTAAATTAACGTTCTCAAGCAGATAAAATATGAAAAACGTCTTATGAGATTAATAGTAATCTTCTCATTTATCTCTATTTCCAGATCTTGAAGACACATGGACGTTAGGTACGTTAATAGAGCAAAATATGCTAGTAATTAAGCTCCGCTTTGATATCTTTAAATGCCATTGATACTCTTACGGGTATACTTGTAGACAACGTATGGAACTTTCTTTCAACGTTGTTCTATTTCATTTCAGGCTATAGGCCTCCCTGTCGAACAGACTCGCGCGAAAGGTGCTTCAAGATCAAATTTTGTTCACTGCGAGAACGCGTTTGTCGCTGTATTCCATTGAAAGATTATGACGGGGACGAGACTGAATTCGACGATCAAGTGAATGATGAAATGATCGAGACTCCAGAAGATCAAACGGAGGAGTTTGATGAAACTAGTGAGTCAATTGTAGCAATCATGGGAGTTTTTTCTCTCGTATGTATGTTTCATAACTAATGAAGTAATGACAATTAAGTATATGTAATTATTTTTGTTATCTCAGATCAAGAACTTGAGGACCCATCCAAAGGTTAGTACAGAATTAGCCAAGTATGCTTTTTTATATCTTTTTTTATATATTTAGGTGGTTCGATCGGGTTTTGAGTGACAACACCTCTCAACTTTGATTAAATCGTGTACCATCATAAAGCAATCAGGTGTTATAAGAATTCATGATGTACTGAAATTTACAACTGCATGGCGATTCGAGACAATGGGGATGCATAATGAGAGCAAGAAGCCACTAGCATTTGCCTGAGTTGAGGCTAAAAATTGACAACCTTAGAATGTTTCAATGAATTTTAAACTTAGACATTGTATTGAATATTGAGTAATCTTCTTGAGGGGTTTGACAAAATTTAATCTATCGGTTTTTAATTCGTGAACGTTTTAATAAGTGTAGGGTCAATTTTTGATGAAAGGCAAAATAATACTCCTAACCAGTTTGTTCTGCGGCATTTTGTAATAATGACGCATTTTGTAATAACTTACGCATTTTGTAACAAGGGTTGCAGTATTTTGTAATAACGTACGCATTTTGTAATAAGGGTTGCAGCATTTTGTAACAAATGGAAACGACGCATTTTGTAATAAGGGTTGCAGCATTTTGTAATAATCGTCGGTCTACGCAATTTGTAACAATTTGCTGACGTAAATTGTAATACGTTTCTCCAATCTTAAGGTACATAGGTATCCTATGAGATGGGGATTGATTTGGTTCCTTCGAGAATTTATTGAGGCTGTACTCCAAGTCGGGGGAGGGGAGGTACTCAACAAAGGTTTATACGGGGAGTCTGCACCCCGAGGTCCCAACCGTTACTATTTTATATACAGTTGTTTTGTATCATTATTGACAGAAAAGGTAACCCTTTAATATACCTTCCATAGAAAATGGTACCCCTTTTACATACCTACAGTGACAAAGGAAAGCTGAAAAAGCGTTTTGACAGCTAATAATTGACCAACTTTTACCCCCTTTTTTACTCGAATGACCCCTTAAAATACTTGGATGAATCAGCCGTTAGGTGCATCTATTCTATATATTTTGAAAGACCCTTTAAAGACCTGAGTGACAGTTTTCCCTACCCTTTTCTGTACTTCAACTCGTGAAATCCCTACCCTTTTAAATTCGGCCTGACAAAAGTACCCCTTTTGGGCGGAGCCTCCCATATTTAGTCCATTATTGGGAGTACCCTTCTCCCCGGACTCCAAGTTGACATGGTTGGCATGTTAAGAGCTAAAAAATTGTTATTTCATAACAACAGGCAATATGAATATTTTAACACAACTGGAAAACTGAATAAGATAAAAATTTAAACCAAAACATTGATCTAATTGGCAGTTTATATTGTATCATATGCAATGAAACAAGAAACTTCTTAAAACACAAATATAGCAAACTGAAACTTATAACAGGAACTTTAATTACTAAACATCTCTTAAATCACGAATTCAATGTTGCCACTGTAAAGTCAATTAAAATGTTTGCAGGCAGAAAACTATTTTCCTTATAAAAACAACAACATTTTAAATACTTCTTATGAACGCAACAATCTGCATATAAAACAGAGGTGGCTTGAAACAAAACAAATAAACCAACATAACCAACGTCAAAGAACAATATTCGTCTTACTTCTTTTTTCCGTCTTACTTCCGCCAGAAAATGTTTTGAATTCTAAACCAACCTAACCCTAAGAAATATAACTTAAGCCAAGCATTATGCCAACGACTTGTGTTAATGATTCTTTTCAACTCAATAATTAACCCACTTGAAGAGCCACACTGCCTTATAAGCCGCCTAACGCTGATTACGCCAGGTGATCCGTCAGGGTAGTATATTCTTGGAAGCAAGTCAGTGAACCTATTGATACAATCGCGAAATAGAGAGCACACATTCCTAAGTCGCTGAAAGAGGATGCAGACGTCACCAGGATTTGAGTTGCCACAAGATCGAAGGGCTGTCTCGAGAATCATGCTAACTAATTCGTCAGGAAGCTGGGCAAATGAACATGTTCCTTTCCTTGTACTTTGTTCAATATCACTCTCTTGAAAGTTAGCCTCATTTTGATGTTCATTTATCAGATCGAAAACATGCTCTTTAGCTGTCTGGTCCACAACCTTTTCTGTACTGTCTCCTTTCCCTTTCTGTTTCGTCTGTCCTCGTGTTTCTCTTTCCTCATCCTTTCCCACTTCATCTTTCTCCTGTTCGTTTTTCTCCTCATTCTCTCTTTCATAATTCTCTTCCATTTCCTCTGAAGTGCTCTCGTCATTGCTATCCGGCTCTATTTCGAGGCACACATAATGTTCTCCTTGACCTTCTGCGAAGTGTCCTAGGTGAAAATTTTGCTACTGCTACTTCAGTAGCGAAAGGAGAAATAATGGTATTTCCTTCTTCACCGAGAGAGGAATGAATGTTTAGTTGTACATTGAAAAGATTGGCGGCAGCCTGCAGGGTGATGTGATCCCCATATGTGCCATCTTTTATCATTTCGGCCAAGTAATCAGACCATGGTTGACCAGCAAATAGTTCTAAGGGAGAGCCTTCCAAGTCATTTGGATTTTCTCGCAAGTATCTTACAATTTCTCTTCTTAGGGTTTTGGGCGTTCTTTCAATACCAATGCTCCTTAACCAGAAACATAGTGCACTAAATTGACAATTACCATCTCCTGGTGGATTAAAAGCAATATCACCTCTATCTGCTAAGGATTCTAATCTATCCTGCGAAGTTAAAGGAATAAGATATTTTTTTCGGTGCAAGTATTCCTCTTTTTTTCTCTCCTGTTTTTCCTTTTTTCTTTATCTTCACGACAACTGACGCTTGTGATATCTTCTACAGATATCCACTTCTGCACCTGCTCATTTGAATTTGGGTTGACAAATGATACTTTATACATTGAGGTTCTCAGATTCCTGGAAATCACTTTACCTTTCACAACATGTCTTCGTTTGGGAGCAATCTTCCCCTTCCCCGACTTAACTCTCAGCAATACTTCTTCTCCTGGTTTATACTGTGCTGCAGGAGGGTTAAGACGCGTGTGTTTGTCTATCATGCGTTTTTCCAGTTTTCGAGTGTATGATTTTGCTCTTTTCCTTATGTTCTCGACGCCCGTGCGGTGTTTAGATACATCTTTTCTGCTTGGAGTTTTTAACGATCCCGCTGGACAACTGTCAATGTCGTAATCTTCTAAGGATGCTTTAACAACAACATTCGATTTTCGGCCATAGTAAACTTCAAATGGACTTAGCCAACCAAGTTCTTCTTTCTTTTCTTCGTTTAGGATTCTGCAGTACGTTGGCAGGGTTTTCGCCCAGTTGACTCCTTTCTTTTTCATCGAAAGCAAGTCGTACCTCATTTTGTCGTGGAGCCGTCGATGCGACCTTTCGACCTTTCCTTGGGATTGAGGGTGGTAAGGCCTACTTCGAATTCTTCTAATTTTATATTTCTTGCACAGATTTTCCATCCGCCCGTAAAATTCTAGGCCTTGGTCGCTCTGAAGACGGCCCGGCGGTCCATGCCTTTCGTATATTTTTTGTAGCTCACTCGTTGTGCATCGACTTGACTTCTTTTGCAGTGGTGCGAGCCAGAGGTAACGACTAAACACATCCATGACAGAAAGAATATATCTGTAAGTTTTCCCGGCATACTGGACTGGCTGCTTGTTCAAGTCAACCAAATCAATTTGGTGTTGTGATTGAACATGGTTAGCTCTAACAGGCTTTGGTACGACCTTGTTTGTAAATGCTGCGTTGTGAATACGATATTTAATGTTGCTCGAAGTGACCTGTCGTATCTGTCGTTCGGTAAGCCCTGCATAGCTATCTGCTGCTCGGTATTTCAACTTTTTATAACCGGCCGACTTAGTTTCTTTAAATGTTTTCCCAACAATTCTAGAAACATCAGACTTCTTTACAACTTTCCGCCCGTTGAAATATAGAGTTGGACTTACTTCAGAGCCAAGAGAAAAGAGATCTTTCCTTCTCCAGAACCGCACGACAGCACTCTTCTGTGATCTGGTCCGTTGACTGACAGGGACGTTGAAGTTACCCTGCACAAGAAGTAGCAAAGTCTCGTACTTATCATCATCTACCGTATGCATAAATACATCTCGCCCCTTCTTTTCTTTTCTGCACCTTGACCAAACTGGAAAATATAGCAAAACAGCCAGAACAGATAAACACTGGACGCCATTTTGAACATTTTTCCTGGAAGAGGACGATCAAGGATCAAGGATCAAGGATCAAGGATCAAGGATCAAGGATCAAGGATCAAGGATCAAGGATCAAGGATCAAGGATCAAGGAATCAAGAATCAATAATTAAAAAATCGAAAAACATTAAAAAATTAAAAATCATGTTTGGTTCGAATACCTCGAATGTCGTGTTGTGTTATTTCATGCAAATCTTTTCTTCAGTTAATGCCTGTACTGATGGACTGTCTGCTTTCAACTTTGACACTTACTCTCGGCTCAGCATATTTGAAAAAACCTGACTCCACTCCAAAAAACAGTCTCACCCTCAAATGTTTCCGCATACTATACGCTTCAAGTCGTGACCAAGCCTTGGTCTCAAGAGCCACGTTTTTCCAAATCAAGACAGATATGTACATACAATTAAACATTAAATAATATTATTTATATCATAGCCATCAGAATCACACTATCTATTTCAATAGCGCGAGCGTGCATGCATAACTCAATATATGCACGGCCGTGCGTATATTGAATGCATGCATAAAAGGACGTGTGCAAATGTTTTTATCACTGAGAAGAACATTTTGTCGCTCCCTCTAATTGTTTTATTAAATACTTCACTAACTTTTGGTTAAACTTCGTATTACTTTTTAAAAGTTATAAATTGACTGAGTGATTTTCAGTTCCATCTAAATGAAGCATGGTTTGTATGAAAACGGCGGCAAAAACGTCTTGCGCGGTGTTCAGTTAGCAAGTTAAATGAAAAGAAAGCAACACAAAGTTTCTTCGGATTAATCTTCGCTCTGTGTCTTCTAAAGTTTCATATATTCTGGAAAATTTTACAAATGGTTTAAAATTGTAGAGTTGAACATTATATTAATTTTACAAGTCGAAAGGACAGCTGAACGGAGCCGAAGGTTTTCGGCGGGCAAATGCTTGACGAACTGCCGTATTTAAGCTTCATATCCGATATTTATCTGTACTGATCAGCTGGAATTGACAAGCCTCTTCGAAATACAAGGTAACAATACTGAATAGGCTAAGATTAAACTTGTGGTGTACAGCAGTTTCGAGAAAGGTTGTCGCTAAAAAGCGCCACGCGACTATCCCGAAAGTCATTGTGGGTAGTTTTAAGTTCACGGTTCCTTGACTTCAGACATTTCAGGGAAATCTGAGAAAATGGCAAGAGACGCCATGGACGTATGTTTGCGAGTGCTAAAAGAAAGCAACAAAAGTAGGCATCGCGGGTTTGATGTATTTATTTGACTTATTAAAATTCATTGATCATATCCCAGATTACCTTTCGTGCGCTTTTTCGGACAACCTTTCTCGAAACAGCTGTAAACAGGTTGCCATTTTGTGGAAAAAATTGTGTCGGTTTTCTGATCTTCCCGTAAATTGTTTCAAGGTCATGCCTTTAGCACTCGTTCATTCGCATTTGTTGTACATTTTACAGGCATTTCCCGCGTGCATCCATAACTCGATATACGCACGATAAGCATGAACCAATTCTTAAACAAAGACGAAAATTATAAATTATAAAAGCAGATATATCATAAAATAAAGCACTCATGGAAATGAAACTTCTACGATAACGTTCTGTCCGACATTTAGGTACCTCGAAAGTTCGTGCGCGGCGTATATTATTGCTACTACGTTCTACGTTGTGGTACTAAATTATTGATTCTTATGACTAGGGCTGGTCATGTTACGGAAAACAAACGAGCACAGAGTTCACTACGCCTTACATCCAATGTGGATATTTTAGCAGCGTCCATTGCATCATTGTAATTACAATCAAGATAGATGATGCGTAAGGCTCTTTATAGAATAGCTGATGATTTAGGTACGCTTGGAGACTGCTGTGCCACACCTCGCACGCATATTCAAGTGTGGGTCTAATGCAAGTGCGATAGACAGTCTCAAGGGCAGCAACAGGTATTGCACTTCTTTTCAACAATCATAGGGCGTAAAGCTTTTTGGACGTTTTATTACAAAATATTGTCAATATGTAAATTCTACTTCAGATCGTTCGAGATATTAACGCTTAGCAGTTTAGCGTGCTTCACAATGTTGACAGCTTCATCGTTGATTGTTATCAGTTGGTGAGTCACGGGCTGAGATGAGAAGCATACGTACATTTCGATTCCTAATTGATCTGTGATTAATTGAGTTTCATGTTGTTATCTGATGCACGGTTGGCGCACTCATCCACAATAGCATGGTCAATTTGGAGTAAAGCTTCAATAAATTCTCGAAGGAACCAAATCCATTCCCATCTCATAGGATACCTATCTCAAAAACTCTATTTACTCCCACCCCCCCCCCCCCCTTTGGAAGTCATATTTTGTAATAAGCCCTCCCCCCTCCTCTATTAAGCCCCCCCCCCCCCTTCCGTTAGGCCTGCAAATGAATTTTCAGCAATATTTTCTGGCCTTTAGTCACTTTGTATTGAAACGTGATCTTTAATTTCCAGAACTATCGTTGAATTAGGGTATAAATGACGTTGCATTTGTAAGACGGTCATACATAACTCATTTCTCGTCCTGTTTTAGAGAAGTGAATTTCCTCGAAAATTTATGATTTGAAATAAGCCCCCCCGCCCCTCCTCTCTCTCTATTAAGCCCCCTTCTCTAATAAGGCCCCCCCTTCTTGAGGCTTAAAATTAAATAAGTCCCCAGGGGCCATAATAGAGCTTTTACGGTATGTACCTTAAGATTGGAGAAACGTATTACAATTTACGTCAGCAAATTGTTACAAATTGCGTAGACCGACCGATTATTACAAAATGCTGCAACCCTTATTACAAAATGCGTCGTTTCCATTTGTTACAAAATGCTGCAACCCTTATTACAAAATGCGTACGTTATTACAAAATGCTGCAACCCTTGTTACAAAATGCGTAAGTTATTACAAAATGCCGCAGAAACATTTAAGCCAATGTTTCTAAAAATCAAATGGAGTGATTTCCTTGAGATTTTCACTCAAGGTAATTAGATGGTGTAAAATTCATTTATGACTGAAATGTTATTTCATCAAGCCTTGTGTACATAATTTGCAATGATATTTTAAAATTGTTTTGTTTTTGTTATATTTTAACACCTCAAAACGGCACAAGTTATTTTCTCGAAAACGATCTTATAGAAATTCTTAAAATTTTGCAGACTTTAAGACCAATAAATTATGTCAGGTCAAAGATCTAGAGGAGCGTTTCCCAAAATTATTCCTTGATGGATGACGTCATTACGCTGCTATGGTAACTCCGATTTCCATAAAACTTACATCATGTAAAATTTTTAATATTTATCTAGTACAGCTGTAAACAAGTAATTTTCTGTTTGATTGTTTACGATGGTACACGAGTTGCCTTATAGTTGAAAGGTATCGTCACTCAAAAACCGATCGAGCCACCTTAAATGTTAGTGTTATCACTTTGCCCTGAATAGACCTCTTTAGCTATGTTTTTTGTTTGTAACATTTAACACCAAGTGACGTTACACTACATAATTGTTTCTTTCAAATTGTTTCATATTCACGTGTGTATGAACGCATAATTTTTAGCCAGATAGACAAAGGAGCAATTCTCATGAGAAAATCACATGATCTGAACTAGGCAATTTACATACGAAGCTGAAGAGGACTATTAGATATTCAATTTCATATAGCTTATCCTTTATTTTAGTTTTCTCAATACTTTCTTTTTTTGATAGTTGAAGCAAATCGGACGGTTATTTTTTATTCCTAAATATATTTCATGTTCAATGTAGATGAACATATCGCAGCGTCTCGCGTGCGAGATCAGTCTGTTTTGGTTTGGGGCGTGTTGTTACTTTAGGCGAAAACTATTGTCGAGGGAGTGGCTAATGTATTTCTCTGTATTTGCCTAGTTAGTTTTGTATCCAAGCATTCTTAATCACTTATTACTAACTGCTGTTCAAATCCTTCTCAGTTCGTCCTCATCGCTGTCCGAGTCATTTGTTCATCCACAAATGCTACGATTTCACAATCAAATTTACGTCAGTGCGTTTTTGTTCTTGCATTCCACGTTGCTGAAACGACTATTAGGTGAGTGAATAACTTAATAAATGGATACACTACCAAAAATCAAAGCATGATTTACTAATCAAAATTAATTGAAATAAATGAACTAAAATTAAATTAATCCCATTAGAGTGCCAAAGGATCAATTTGTACGTAGTCTACAAAGATAAAGCGGGATAGCTGCTCTGTTATAGACTATGACATTATGTCCACATTAATATAATTATAAAACTAACTTTTTTTTTTTTTTTTTTTTAATTATTTACATCAAATTATATCATATATCATTATTATTATAAACTAACTTTGATGGGAATAAGTTACAAACGGTTTATGGCCATCAAGCCATCCACGTCGTATGTAACATTGTCTGAAGCAGTTTTTTCCACATTTGCCCGTTTAATATTACTGAATTGAATATAATTATTATGCTCTTACTGGTTTTAATATTTCTTACTTTATCGGGTGAGTTTATTTAATGATAACCGCTATAAAGTGGTAAAGTGTGGTAAACTGTGACGTCAAAGTGCCATCATTATATAAAGATTGCTGCTGCATGACCAGCCTCAAAATTTCAACTTGTTAGCACGAATAGAACAGAAGATATAGAGGTTCAGAGTTTGGTACCGTCCCAAACAAACCTTTCTAATTTTGGGCCTGTTCTAAAACTGAAGGAATATACGCAAAATTAGAATGGTTTTATGGAGAAAATTAAAACCTGAAGTGCCTACATCTCAGCCGCATATTGCAATGGAGAGCTAATTTTTGGCAAGTGGACGTTTTTGGCACGCCTTAATTTTTTGTGACGTCATAAATTTAGTAGATATTCCGCAAGATTGAGCACTCCAGGATATTTGTTTTATTATTCAACAAATTGTCAACGAGTCGCAAAATCGAAGCATCGGAATGTCCTAAAAGTCCTCTCAAACTCAGCAGCGCTTTCTAATAATATCATGTCGGACGAATCTTCTTTTGTGTGCATTTCAAACTTTGGCAAGCTGCATTTACCGCAGGATATCTGTCGTGTACGGATGACAGATAACAACGGCTTCTTGACCATATATGGGCATTGCGACAATTTGTTGAATTATAATGACGGTTAAAAATGCAAGGTAATAAAACTAAGGGGGGCCATATTTACTCGTTACTGATGGAATAATTAATTACACTTGTCTACGTATACCAGCAGCATTTTCGTTCGCGGTCCTTTGCTACTTATTCAATTACACTTGTGCATTATGATAAGACTTGATGATATGTTAATCATTTAACCTTGTTTTGTTACAGTTCCTTCAGTATTGATATGACAGACACGACAACTGGACATCCAATGATGCTTTAGAATTAAAACCAATGGAAAGATAATTATAAAATCTGTAGTAATCATAAAAGCATTAAAAATAAAACGTCATGGCGACAAAGCTTGTGTCGTTTTTTTTTTTTTTTTTTTTTTTCTCATATATCTTCGTAAACTAGTAACACGTGACTCGCAGGATGTGAGGGTGATAACCAGGCTTTAGAGATCGACTGAAGTTTGTTAATCTCCTGAAATATGTGTGCACGATGACTACAACTGTTCGCCATCTTGTTTTGGACTATTCAACGAGGGGAGAAGAATCGAAATTACCGGATTTCTTAAAGCCCGTTTTGTTTTTGCCCCAAAAGCCCGGCACTAACGTCCAACAAAGTCACATGATGCAGAGAAAGTGTTTTCGAGACTACGACTCGAACAACGGGTATTATATAAGATTTCCCACATAAATTCGATCGATAAACAGATTCTAAGCTTGGAGCATTCATGAGTAGGTGTTCCATCTTATAAACTGTGATGAGAGAACAAGTGGCACTTTAGTTGGCGGGCTGCTATTTACTTGTGAATTTTGTACGTGCACGTGGTATAAATAATCTCTAGTTCTATTGTGTCATGTTGTCATTTCTAATTAATGAATCATCAAAATCATGATCACTTAAGGGGGGAGAACCTAAACTCCAAGGAACCACAAGGCTGTTGCTAAGGAAATCTCCAAACGTCCATAACTTTGGTTACTGGACTCCAGTGGGCATCAACGTTTGTAGTGTTTGTTCGATTTACGTTCCCTTTAAATATTTCGAACCATGCCCATATTTGGTGTGTCACGTGACCAAAAATGATTTAAAACTCGGAAGGATTTGATCGTTTTCAAATTATTACTTTAGAATTTGCCAAAGAACTTCAATATCGTCAATATCGACAACTTGTAGCATGCGCTTGATGAAATGTACAATATATCAGAACTTATAAAGCTTTAAAACTCTTAAAGCTTTATAATTTCCGAAATATTGTACATTTCATCAAGCGCATGCTACAAGTTGTCGATATCGGGGTAGCCGGTATACTGATAACGCTTTGGACGTAATTACTTTTATAAAATAAATAAACTGTGTTCAGTGGCCAGAATGTAGCTCCAAATTTATAAATTAAATAACACACATTGCAAAAAAAAATGCAATAATTTAAGTGAACAACATACAAAACGTAAAAAATATTTTCAATCAAGTGTCTATTTCATTTATAGAAACCGAAAGATTAAAAGAAAGTAATATTTTCTTCTTTCACGAAAAGCAATTTCATTGAAAATAAAACTATCAAAGCCTGGTAAAAAATAGTCCGCGACACACGTGAAAGGTTCGGAAGGTTGGATGTTTACATTCCACAAGATTCTAATCAGTGCGTCAACGACGATATCCGTTTGATTTTCGTGAATTGTTATAACCACAGATACATGAAAATAAAATGTATGAATGGAACAAACACAAATTTTGAGTTTAGAAACGCCACGCTGCTGGAAAGTTTGTCTGGCTTTTCCGCGTGTATTTTTATTTACCTTTAAAATAGATTACTCGGTTTATCTAGTCATGCGACGTCGAGCGAGCATTCAAGCGTGCATACCGTGGTCCGTGGCACGCAAACAATATGGATATTTTCTGGAACAGTATGGATTTTCTGGAACAACACAATCCACCTTTTACAAATCCATGTTTTACAAATCCACCTTTTACAAATCTACCTTTTACAAATCCATGTATTACAAATCCACCTTTTACAAATCCTCCTTTTACAAATCCATGTTTTACAAATCCACCTTATACAAATCTACCTTTTACAAATCCACCTTTTACAAATCCATGTTTTTCAAATCCAGTCCATGTTTTACAAATCCAGTCCAGTCCTGTTTTACAGTATGCCGTGGGGGAGTGGTGGTGGAACATCTTTTCGGGGCGTGACTGGAAGGTTGTTTTCGATAGAACTCTAATTCTCAATACATAAGAAGATTGAGCAAGAGTCACAAGATTATCTGGTGACCGAAGTAACAATAGAAATTACATTGAGCAATAATCACGAGCTTTCACGGAAAAGTACATAGCCTCGATTTCAAACTGCTGGTATATAATGTGGCAATTGCCTCGTGTTCGTCCTCTCAGTCTCCAGACTTGACACGCTCTCCGAGTTCGACCCACCTCCTCCCCTCTCTCCACCATTGTATTTTATATATTTGTTTTTTAGTGCACATTTTCAGTTTGTGCCTTTTTTATAGTGCCCACACCTTTGCTAGAGCTTAATAATTAAAACAATAGTTATTCATTCGTTTTATTTTACATTATTGGATTTAATTAATAATTAATAAAAGCGGCCATGACGCTTTAATCCCAACACCTGGCTGGTTTATTTGTGTTTTGGCGCTATAGGCAAACGAAGCTCGTATGTTGGCATACAACTGACACCAGGAAATATTGGCAATTAATTTTATTCCACATGGGAAAGGAGAAAATTCATATATTTAATTTCACTCCACAAAGCAACAAGTCGGTTGTTCTTCATCTTCATCGTCGGCTTTCAGTTTTCTTTTTGTTTTCTGGTACTTTTTTCTTATAACCGATTGGTTTGTTGTTTTACTTTCTGACTTTACATACTTTTATATTTTCTCTGTTTCTCTAATTTTTCCTGTAGCAAGTGATGTCAATCCACTGATCGGTAATTAAGAGTTTTAAGAGAGGTTGTACGAATACTGCAAAGTAATGACGTGGGTCATTGACATCAACAAAACCCTCTCTGGATGTTGTATTTTTAGCCTGTTTCCTTTATAGCTCCTGAAGCAATCCTTTTCTAAGTACCATGTGCACCTGATTTTATTGGCTTTCCAATATCTCTAACAAATGCTTTGTGAAAATCATATGCTAGCCTCCTACGTTGCAGACGCTCTGTGGTTTCACGTGTAAAGAGCCTTTGGGTAGGAGGCTAATTCGTGTAACAAACAGTGGTTAGATCTATCACTAGCTAACAAACCGAGAACAAAACATAAAAGGAAAAGGAAAACAATCTACACCGTGATATTTTCCAAGTGGTGTTTGGTTTTAATATTGGATTAGCAAAGATATAAATATCTACATGTACATTTTGTATGTTGTTCACTTATATGATTTTTAGCATTATGATCTTCCCATTTTTATGCAATGTTTGTTATTTAATTGATACATTTGGAGCTACATTCTGGCCACTGAACACAGTTCATTTTTTAAATTCACGAGGAAAAAATGTTGGAAGTAAATATTATATATTAATAGTAATTAAGTCCAAAGCGTTATCAGTATACTGGTTCCCCAAATTTGGCTATCGACACTGCTAAAAATAATGTAGCACAGACATGGCCTCAGGCGTCAGTTTATTCTGGTTAATCTTTATCAACAATTGCTATTAATCATGTCAAGTTGTTAACAATAGCAAACCTCAATACAACTAAGTAGCTGTACAGTAACAGCTCGATATACTGATAACCCTCGAATGCGCATCCATCAATACACGTTTATCCTCCTAGCAACGTTTCTTATGAATGAATTATATGAAATGAAATATAAAAAAACATATCAATATAACAATAATTATTGATATTAGAATGATATTAGAATCACTCAAAACGCATAAAATGAGCGATTAGACCGTCCTTGTTCAAATTCTTTTGCTTCAAAGCTGTCGCAGCCATGGAACTGAAACTTTTGATAATCACAGTCTTGTTTCTCGGGGTCTGTGCAGGATTTTATTTGCCAGAGGAGCAGGAAAATTATGAAGGTAAAGTAACAGCCGAATCAAATTTACTCATTAATTGATTTTCTTTCTAATAACTCATATCTGATATTCTCCATAGTTGGTCCAAGCGAAGAGGAAGTTGAGTCAATGAAATGTTTTATTATTATTGTTTTGTTTGGTCACAAAATCAAAAAATAAAAGTATAAGGAATAATTTTGTTTATCTTCAAACTCGTGTATAGAACAAAAACTGTTCGGTGTCATATATATCAGTATAAGGAGTGGTGAATGGTCTTTCAAAAATTACAGGTCTCGAAAAAGTTTAGTCAAATTTCACAGGTCTCGCCGTATCGTTTTTTCAACGGTTCTGTACTGTCTCGCAGTCTCGTTTTTTCGCAAAGGCATTTCAAAGTCTCAATTCGGTCTCGCAATTTAAAAATTCAAAATGTCTCGGTCTCGCAGAGAAAACCGCTACTCTCGCCGTCTCGCAAAGTCTCGAATTTACCATTCGCCACCCCTAGTATAAGTTATAATGGCAAGAACAGTGAGCTAACTCGTTTTTTTTATCAAACCTGTAGCTCCAGCACTTTATAAAGCAGCAACTGGTAAGTGATCATGATTGTGAGCAATGAGGACTGCACCGCAGTGTCAAATATTGTGGTCAGTGTACTGGGATGGAGGCAAAGTTGTCTGTGTTGTTTCCTCATCACAGTTTATAAAAGTTTATAAGATTTTCTTCAGTTCTGTTGCGTTAGACATTTGGAGAATGTTAAATTAACTTTCTTTTAAAGCAGATAAAATATGAAAAAACATCTGATGAGTTTTATAGTAATCTTCTCATTTATCTCTATTTTCAGATCTTGAAGACCCATGGAAAGGTACGTTAGAGCAAAATATGCTAGTGATTTAGGCCCCGATTTTATATCTTATATATGCCATTGATACTCTTACGGGTATACTTGTAGACTACGTGTGGAACTTTCTTTCAACGTTGTTCTATTTCATTTCAGTCCCCACCTTTCCATGTGAAACAGGCACGCGCGAAAGGTGCGGCAAGGTCAGATATTGTTCACTACGATATCGCTTGTGTACCTGCACTCCATTTAAACGGGATGAGACTGAATTCGACGACCAAGTGAATGATGAACTGATGATTGAAACTCCAGAAGATCAAACGGAGGAGTTTGATGAAACTAGTAAGTCAATTGTAGCAATCATGAGCCGTTTTTTTATCCTCGAATGTATGTTTCATAACTAATGAAGTAATGATACAAAGCAACAATTAAAATTAAATATAAAGAGGATATTACACGGCGGCGCGAAGATGTGAATTTTATTTTCGAGTGGTAAAAACAATATTTTACTCACTCGCTGCGCTCGTTCGTAAAATATTGTTTTTAACACGAGAAAATAAAATTCATATCTTCAAGCCACCGTGTAATTTTCTTTTTATAATATAGACAAACGACAAAACCACAAACTTTATCGCGAACTCTTGCAGCTCGGTGGCTGGACTTTCCGAATTTCTCTCCTTTCGTCTGCACTTGCAAGGAACCCCTTGAATAATTCATAAGTCATATGAAGTTTTCTTCTTCGTGTTAAAATTTTCCTACTCCTCAATGAACGATTTCATGTCGGCTTCAGTGAATTTCACGAATCTATCGCTCGCCATTTTTCAACCGGAGTTTGGCAGCTTTCTACAAAAAGCCATGCAAAAGTGGGAAATGACGTCAGCGATATCCTCACTAGTGAGGATATGGAAAATACGCCACTCGGGTCCCCGATGTAGTTTCGTATGAATTTTACGAGTGGTCTATTTTCCAGTAAAACACTCGTGTCTATATAATAAATGGCATTATCTTTGTTATCTCAGATCAAGAACTTGAGGACCCATCCACAGGTTAGTACAAAATTAGACAAGAATGCATTTTCGTTCATTTTTAGGTGGCTTGATCGGGGTTTTGAGTGACAATACCTTTGAGCAACTCGTGTACCATCATAAAGCAATCAGGTGTTATAGGAATAATTCATATAACACCTGATGAATTATTCATGATGAACTGAAATTTACAACTGCATTGCGATTCGAGACAATGGAGATGCATAATGAGAGCAACAAGCCACTGGCGTGAAAATCAGCGCAATATTTACCTGAGTTGAGGCTAAAAATTCACAACATTAGAAAGTTTCTATGAATTTTAACTCAGACATTGTATTGGATATTGATTAATCGCGTTCTAATTCGTGAACGTTTTAATATGTGTAGGGTCAATTTTTGATAAAAGGCAAAATAATACTCCAAACCAGTTCATATTCAAGCCAATGTTTCTAAAAATCAAATGGAACGATTTCCTTGAGATTGTTACTCAAGGTAATTTGATGGTATAAAATTAATTTATAATTAAAATGTTATTTCATCAAGCCTTGTGGACATACTTTTCAATGATATTTTAAAATTGTTTTGTTTTTGTTATATTTTAACACCTTAAAACTTCACCAGTTATTTTCTCGAAAAGGATCTCATAGAAATTCTAAAAGTTTTGCAGACCTTAAGACAAATATGTCAGGTCAAAGATCTAAAGAGCGTTTTCCAAAATTATCCCTTGATGACAAGTAATTCCGTCTAATTTAAAATGATGGATGACGTCATTACGTCGATAAAACTTACCTGATCTAAAATTTTAATGTTTCTCTAGTACAGCTGTAACAATTAATTTTCTGTTGGATTGTTTATGATGGTACACGTGTTGCTTATAGTTGAAAGGTATCGTCACTCAAAAACCCGATCGAGCCACCTTAAATGTTAGTGTTATATTATCAAAACCTTACAACACTTTGCCTTGAATAGACCTCTTTATATATATAATTAGCTATGTTTGTTTGTTGTCGCATTTAATACCAAGTGACGTTACAACCAGGATATATGTTTCTTTCAAATTGTTTCATATTCACGTGTGTATGAACGCATAATTTTTAGCCAGATAGACAAAGGAGCAATTCTCAAGAGAAAATCACATGATCTGAACAAGGCAATTTACATAATACGAAGCTGAAGAGGACTATTATATATTCAATTTCATATAGCTTATCCTTTATTTTAGTTTTTTCAATACTTTCTTTCTTTTTTTGATAGTTGAAGCAAATCGGAAGGTTATTTTTTATTCCTAAATATATTTCATGTTCAATGTAGATGAACATATTGCAGCGTCTAGCGTGCGAGATCTGCCTGTTTTGGGGCCTGTTGTTACTTTAGGCGAAAATCATTGTTGAGGGAAGTGGCTAATAATTATTTCTCGTTATTTGCCTAGTTAGTTTGTATGAGGCCTAGGCAATTTATTTATTAATCCAAGCATTCATGATCACTTATTACTAACTGCTGTTCAATTCTTCTCAGTTTCTCCTAGTACTGTTACCTGTCGGTATTTGGACGAGATATTCAAATGCTTCCCATTCAAACGCGGAATTAATCATTTTCACCTTTGTGGTTGTTTTACACGTTGCTAGACGAAGAGAAGGCTGAAAACGACTATTAGGTGAGTGAATAACTAAATAAATGGATACAATACCAAAAATCAGAGCATGATTTACTAATCAAAATTAATTAAAATAAATTGACTAAATTTAAATTAATCCCGTTCGAGTGCCAATGGATCAATTTGTACGTAGTCTATAAAGATAAACCTGGATAGGTTCTCTATTATAGACTTCGCGAGCTCTGATTGGTCGAAAACCTATGGACTATTTCACCGGTAAACACATAGATAACGAGAGCAACCACATGCAGCCCAGGCTCTGTATGCGAATATTAAATATTCAATGTTGATGTTCATGGCGGCGATTTGAATATTTATAGCAAATGTATGAGAAACTCACGAAATACATTCTAAATGCTATCTTTTTGAAGGAAACTATCTAAAACTGACTTACATTGTGCAAGTGTTTTGTTATTTTGATGTTTGGGTGTTCCTGGTGCCAGTTTAAAGCCATTTAGACGAGTTTTGCTTTTTCAGTTGACCGTCCATTATGAATAATTTAAAGGCCGGCGACAATTATGTGAGAACGGATCCAATGGTCCGCACTCGAAGCTCAATAAATTCCACAAAAATGCTCCAGTCTCCTCAAAATTACCTTCATTGCAGACGTCCATGCTCTTAGCTTCTGTTCGCTACCCCCAGGGTTCCAAGGTTGACTTTAATTGCTCGAGAAAACGCTCGTGTTCGAGCTGTTGTCTTTAATATTTTCTTTCGCGTTGTGCGTGTCCCCGACATCTGAGACACCTCAATTAAAATTCAGCGTCATCGTGACCAAATTTACCTCGACCGTGGAGAGGCATGGTGCAATTGTTTACTTGCAAAAAAAGACACCATGGGATGGTCCCTTCGGTCGTTTTTTTTTACTTTAGAATCTCGCGACTCTCTAGTTTCATTTTTTTTTTCGGTGTCAGAACTATCTTCAGTTGAACAATTTAAAGGCAGCGTTCAAATACACAGTGAAACTTCAAAAATTCCTCGTTGCGGTTCACATTCTCCGAAAAACCCAGAGTTTGGTCTGGATGTTTCACGTCAGTTGTTTTGCATAAAACTGCACGTGCGGAGCTATTAAACGGCGTGCTTTTTTTTATGCCATTTGAAATCGACCGATTAAAGCGTCGTCTATGTTTCTAGCGGTTATTAATTTACAACTTACGTTGTAAAAACGTGTTGAAAGAGATTTTATGTAGGGTTTATAATCACGAGCATAAACCCGCTTACTCCAAAACAAGCTGAAATCAGTCTTGAGTTTTGCTAAAAGTGGGCACAATCTAACCGCAACGAGGAATTTTTGAAGTTTCACTTTGTATTTAAACGCTGCCTTTAAATTGTTCAACTGAGGCAGGAGCTCCTGACTGAGGATAGTTCTGACACCGAAAAAAAACCTGAATGAAACTAGAGAGTCAGCGCGAGATTCTAAAGTAAAAAAAAAAGAATTTTTAATCGACGTTGTATCCGATTGTTTTCGTTCCGTTTCCGGTCAAATCGACCGAAGGGACCATCCCATGGTGTCTTTTTTTGCAAGTAAACAATTGCACCATGCCTCTCCACGGTCGAGGTAAATTTGGTCACGATGACGCTGAATTTTAATTGAGGTGTCTCAGATGTCGGGGACACGCACAACGCGAAAGAAAATATTAAAGACAACAGCTCGAACACGAGCGTTTCTCGAGCAATTAAAGTCAACCTTGGAACCCTGGGGGTAGCGAACAGAAGCTAAGAGCATGGACGTCTGCAATGAAGGTAATTTTGAGGAGACTGGAGCATTTTTGTGGAATTTATTGAGCTTCGAGTGCGGACCATTGGATCCGTTCTCACATAATTGTCGCCGGCCTTTAAATTATTCATAATGGACGGTCAACTGAAAAAGCAAAACTCGTCTAAATGGCTTTAAACTGGCACCAGGAACACCCAAACATCAAAATAACAAAACACTTGCACAATGTAAGTCAGTTTTAGATAGTTTCCTTCAAAAAGATAGCATTTAGAATGTATTTCGTGAGTTTCTCATACATTTGCTATAAATATTCAAATCGCCGCCATGAACATCAACATTGAATATTTAATATTCGCATACAGAGCCTGGGCTGCCTGTGGAGCAACTGACAAAATTAAACTTTATTTGCAATATGGCTGCAGCTCTGCGGAAGGCATCCGAAGGACGAAAGATTGTGATGTGAATCACGAGCCGTTACAAGCTTTTCTCGTGTTCTCCCGACATCCCACGTGGGTTTATCACACCGTAAACCCATAGAAAGTGCGGTCTATTGCTTAAATGTCCACATTAACATAAACTAACTTAGGGCAATTTTGATAGGAATAAGTTACAAACGGTTATGGCCATCAAGCCATCCACGTCACGTAAGTTGCATTGTCTGAAGTAGTTTTTCCACATTTGCCCGTTTAATATTACTGAATTGAATATAATTATTATGCTCTTACTGGTTTTAATATATCTTACTTTATCGGGCGAGTTCAGTAAATGATAACAGCTATAGAGTGGTAAAGTGTGACGTCACAAATGTTCAAAGTCCCATCATTATATAAAGATTGCTGCTGTATGATCAGCCACAAAATTCCAACTTGTTAGCACGAATACCACAGAAGATATAGAGGTTCAAAGTTTGGTACCGTCCCATACAAACCTTTCCAATTTTGCGCCTGTTCTAAACTGAAGGAATATACGCAAAATTAGAATGGTTTTATGGATAAATTCAAACCTAAAGTTCCCACATCTCATGAAGCCGCATTTTGCAATGGAGAGCTAATTTTTGGCAAGTGGACGTTTTTGGCATGCTTTAATTTTTTGTGACGTCATGACTTTAGTACTCTATAAATATTAATTAGTATAAATATTAATCTATAAATATTAATCCTTGCATGAAATTTCACGCCACCAAGCAGCGGATGTCTATGTTTATTTAACAATTATCCTCCGAAATCGCGCGAAATATCCCCTGATACTTAGATAAATTCAGAAGATATTCCGCAAGATTGAGCACTCCAGTATAATTGTTTTATTATTCAACAAATTGTCAACGAGTCGCAAAATAGAAGCATCGGAATGTCCTAAAAATCCTCTCAAACTCAGCAGCGCTTTCTAATAATATCATGTCAGACCAGTCTTCCTTTATATGCATTTCCAACTTTGCCAAACCGCATCTACCGCAGGATATATGTCGTGTACGGATGACAGATAACAAGGGCTTCTTGACCATATATGGGCATTGCGACAATCTGTTGAATTATAATTTTTACTCGTTACTGATGGAATAATGCATTACACTTGTGCATTATGATAAGACTTGATGATATGTTAATCATTCAACTTTGTATTGTTACAGTTCCTTCAGTATTGATATGCCAGACACGACAACTGGACATCCCATGATGCTTTAGAATATAATTAAGTTAAAACCAATGGAGATATAATTATAAAATCTGTAGTAATCATGAAAGCATTGAAAATAAAATGTCATGACGACAAAGCTTGTGTCGTTTTTCTTTTCATTTATCTTCATAAACTAGTAACACGTGACTCGCAGGTCTTCGCGAAGCTGGGATGGGGATTAATTATTGTGTTTGACGTGAGGGTGATACCCAGGCTTTTTGCGGAAATGGCGAGCTTTGGTTTTAGGACAAATTCAACCTTGATTTGGGGGAAGACAGGGTACGTTGGTGCCCTTCAGTTAACAGGAAATATTTCTCCAACATTTTCTGCAGGTCAGCCTGTCGTGTCCGACCTTGCATGGGTCTGACAAAAACGATATTAATGTCAACATAATAATATCTTTCAGGAATCAAATGTTCAAATCAATACCTATCCCGCAAATTCTTGTCAGAAGCAGAGTAGCGGAAGTGCAATTTTTTTGTTATAATTGACAGAAAGTTTTTGTTTACTAAGCATATATCAGTGGCTTGTAAGAAAGCTAGTATGAAAGGACTTCAGAACGTAAATGCTGTTTGATCCGACATGTTCGAAGCAGTCAGCTCGTAACTTCCCTAGAAGATAATTCCTTTACTGCAAGCAAGATTGATCCCCTATAACTGCGATAAAGAGCATAGTTGCCGAACGCCATCATTCGTTAATATTGGAACATTTGGCTCGCGAAGGCCGTTGTGGCACCAAAACTCTGCGTAGGGTAACCGGGGTCTTTAACCCAAGAATAAATAAAGCTTGTTGTTGTTTGTTGTTTTGGTTGTTGTTGTTTTGATCTAAGACCACGTTAAGGTAATTATTTAAGATGTTAACACAAGTAGTGTAACAAGGGAAATGCAGAGGGAAAGTCGCTCTATCAATAACCTGACACTACAAAAAAATCCACATTAAACTGTTCGTGTAGGGTACAGACCAAATGCTCAATATTCGAGCCAACAGTTTCAGGGCGTTGCCCGACTTCGCAAATGTCATTTGAAACATTTCCAAAATAACTGCCTTATTATAGGAAATTAACGCTCCATGAAATTAACGCGAATTTTTAAAATTTAAGTCGCGTTAATTTTTGTGAGCGTTAATTTCCGCGACATTAGTTAAGTGGAGCGTTAATTTCCGAGACCTTAATTTCCATTATTATAACCCCAAATTCTGGATCCTGTACAGAGATATTTGACACCAAGGAAACAATAGCTTTTTTAGTTCTGCACACTGTATTTCGATATTTTACAATGTAAATTAAAAGCCTTAAAGCCTTAATTACAATATTTCCAGTTCACCCACGCTTTCAGAAGGGCAGTTCTGGACATCTGAGCTGTTGTATTTCGGCCAAAATATATTTGTTACTTTGTGCTAATCGCGTTAGTGGCGTTAATTTCAAATACCTTAATTAACACGAGCGTTAATTACCTACAATAAGGTATGTTGGGCTGTACCGCCCTGACTCGTTCAATATCAAAGGCAAGTATTTTGGCGACAGTTCTTCGCCCAATACAGGAATAAGAAAACGTCCACTGACGATACGTTTAGACCTTGTACAACTTTTTCATCATGACCTTGGTTTATAAACGAATGAAAACGCCACACAAAGGAGTGCCCTGATATAAGAACCTTGGTCTTACTTTCCATTGCAACTAATCAATAAGGATGAAAAAGAAGGTAATTAGCTTTGTTGGAGTCTTGGGCGGCCTGGACTGTGTGCACTTGAAATGATTGCTTGAACGATCTGAGATTTGAGGCTTGCAGACTGAGAGGGCGAAGTGAAGTCTACACCCTTTTTTAACTTCTTCGAAGAACACAAAAACGAGGCTAAGAGATTTTACAGAACGTGAGCTTGATACCATTGCACAACCTTGAACTCTATTGTCTTTGAAATATCTAGACTAACTCGTGATCATTGCACAACCTTTAATCTATTGTATAAAAAAGCAAAGGTCGAAAACCAGACCTAAAGTCAACTGGGTAATTAACCTGGCAATAAAAAACAAAATTAATTGGATTAGGAGACATAAACGTTTGTATTTGCAGGCAAATAAATTCATATATTTAATTTCACTCCACAAAGCAACAAGTCGGTTGCTCTTCATCTTCATCTTTGGCTTTCCTTTTTCTTTTTGTTATATTTTCTATGTTTCTCTAATTTTTCCTGTAGTAAGTGACGTGACTCCACTGAGCGGTAATTAAGCGTTTTAAGAGAGGTTGTACACATATTGCAAAGTAATGACGTGGGTCATTGAGGTCAACAAAACCCTCTCTGGATGTTGTATTTTTAGACTGTTTCCTTTATAGCTCCTGATGCAATCCTTTTCTAAGTACCACGTGCACCTGATTTTCTTGGCTTTTCAATATCTCTAACAAATACTTTGTGAAGTGAAAATCATATTCTAGCCTCATACGCAGAAGCTCTTTGGGCTCCTGTGTAAAGGGCCTCTGGGTAGGAGGCTAATTCATGTAACAAACAGTGGTTAGATCTATCACCAGCTAACAAACCGAGAACAAAAAATAAAACGAAAAGGAAAACAATCTACACCGTGATATTTTCCAAGTGGCGTTTGGTTTTAATATTGGATTAGCAAAGATATAAATATCTACATGTACATTTTGTATGTTGTTCACTTATATGATTTTTTAGCATTATGATCTTCCCATTTTTATGCAATGTTTGTTATTTAATTTATAAAATTGGAGCTACATTCTGGCCACTGAACACAGTTTATTTTTTAAATTCACGAGGAAAAAAATGGTGGAAGTCCAACGCGTTATCAGTATACCAGTTCCTTAAATTTGGCTATCGACACTTCTAAAAATAATGTAGCACAGACATGGCCTTAGGCGTCAGTTTATTCTGGTTAATCTTTATCAATATTATTTAAAAAAGGTTTTTAATAAAATGGAAGCCAAATATAATGTATAATTTACTTGACTATTATTATACGGGGTTACAAAATATTACCTATTTTAATTATTTCCTTTCCATTAGTTCCTGTAACTCTTCAATTGTGATTAATCATGTCAAGTTGTTAACAATTAACTTCAATACAACTAAGTAGCTGTACAGTAACAGCTCGATATACTGATAACCAACGAATGCACATCCAATACACGTTTTTCCTCATAGCAACGTTCCTTATGAATGAAATTTATGAAATTAAATATAAAAAAACATATCAATATAACCATTATTATTGATATTAGAATGATATTAGAATCACTCCAAGACACATAAAATGAGCGGCCATTCTTTTGCTTCAAAGCTGTCGCAGCCATGGAACTGAAACTTTTGATAGCCGCAGTCTTGTTTCTCGGCGTCTGTGCAGGATTTTATTTGCCAGAGGAGCAGAAAAAGTATAAAGGTAAAGTAACAGCCGAATCAAATTTACTCATTAATTGATTTTCTTTCTAATAACTCATATCTGATATTCTCCATTAATAAGTTGCTCCAAGCGAAGAGGAAGGTGAGTCAAACAAATGTTTTATTATTATTTTTATTTTTTATTTTGTCACAAAATCAATAAAATAAAAGTGTAAGGCAGAATTTTGTTTATCTTCAAACTCGTGTATTAATAGAACAAAAGCTGTTCGGTGTCATATATATCAGTATAAGTTATAATGGCAAGAACAGTGAGCTAACTCGTTTTTTTTTATCAAACCTGTAGCTCCAGAACTTGATGAAGCAGAAACTGGTAAGTGATCATGATTGTGAGCAATGAGGACTGCACCACAGTGTCAAATATTGTGGTCAGTGTACTGGGACGGACGCAAAGTTGTCTGTGTTGTTTCCTCATCACAGTTTATAAGAGTTTATAAGATTCCCTTCAGTTCTGTTGCTTTAAACATTTGATGAATGTTAAATTAACGTTCTTAAGCAGATAAAATATGAAAAACGTCTTATGAGATTAATAGTAATCTTCTCATTTATCTCTATTTCCAGATCTTGAAGACCCATTGATAGGTACGTTAGAGTAAAATATGCTAGTAATTTAGGCTCCGCTTTTATATCTTCATATACCATTGATACTCTTACGGGTATACTTGTAGACTCCGTATGGACCTTTCTTTCAACGTTGTTCTATTTCATTTCAGGCTATCAGCCTCCCTGTCGAAGAGGCGCGCGCAAATGGTGCTTCGATGCCAAGCTTTGCGGTACACTTATACCAAAAAACATTTGTCGCTGCATTCCATTTAGACGTAATGACGAGGACGAGACTGAATTCGACGATCAAATGAATGATGAAATGATTGAAACTCCAGAAGATCAAACGGAGGAGTTTGATGAAACTAGTAAGTCAATTGTGGCAATCGTGAGGCGTTTTTTTTCTCGTATGTATGTTTCATAACTAATGAAGTAATGACACAAAGCAAGAATTAAAATTAAATATATGTAATTGTCTTTGTTATTTCAGTTCAAGAACTTGAGGACCCATCCACAGGTTAGTACAAGATTAGACAAGAATGCTTTTTTCTTTCTTTTTTAGTTGGCTCGATCGGGTTTTTGAGTGACAATACCTCTCAACTTTGAGCAACTCGTGTACCATCATAAAGCAATCAGGTGTTATATGAATTCATGATGTTCTGAAATTTACAACTGCATGGCGTTTCGATACAATGGGGATGCGTAATGAGAGCAAGAAGCCACTAGCGTGAAAATCAGCGCAATATTTACCTGAGTTCACGCTAAAAATTGACAACCTTAGAAGGTTTCAATGACTTTGAAACTTAGACATTGTATTGGATATTGAGTAATCTTCTTAAGGGGTTTGAAAACATTTAATCTATCCCCTTTTTAATTCGTGAACGTTTTAATAAGTGTATGGTCAATTTTTTATAAAAGGCAAAATAATACTCCTAAAATGTTCATATTAAAGCCAATGTTTCTAAAAATCAAATGGAACGATTTCCTTGAGATTTTCACTCAAGGTAATTCATTTATGACCTTAAGACAAATATGTCAGGTCAAAGATCTAGAGAGCGTTTCCCAAAATTATCCCTTGATGACAAGTAATTTGTTCTAATTTAAAATGAAGGATGAGGTCATTACGTTGCTATGGTAACTCCAATTTCGATAAAACTTACATCATCTAAAATTTTAAGATTTCTCTGGTACAGCTGTAACAATTAATTTTCTGTTGGATTGTTTATGATGGTACACTTGTTGCTTATAGTTGAAAGGTATCGTCTCTCAAAAACCCGATCGAGCCACCTTTTAGGCCTTAATCACAGCCCGCCATGTTGTTAAAAACAATAGCTTTTTATTCCCCAAGGTCCCCCAAGCCTCGGGGTTTCAGATGCGGAAACAAAGTTTTTAAATCCTCTGGGATTTAAGATGGCCGCCGCGTGATTAAGGTCCATACGCTAGTGTTATATTATCAAAAGCTATCACTTTCCCTGAATAGACCTATTTAGCTTTGTTTGTTTGTTGTCGCATTTAACACCAAGTGACGTTATACTAGACAATTGTTTCTTTCAAATTGTTTCATATTCACGTGTGTATGAACGCATAATTTTTAGCCAGATAGACAAAGGAGAAATTCTCAAGAGAAAATCACATGATCTGAACAAGGCAATTTACATAATACGAAGCTGAAGAGGACTATTAGATATTCAATTTCATATAGCTTATCCTTTATTTTAGTTTTCTCAATACTTTCTTTCTTTTTTTGATAGTTGAAGCAAATCAGAAGGTTATTTTTATTCCCTAAATATATTTCATGTTCAATGTAGAGTGTTCTAGCGTGCGAGAGCAGCATGTTTTGGGGCCTGTTGTTACTTTAGGCGAAAAACTGTTGTTTAGGGAAGTGGCTAATATATTTCTCTTTCAGATTTGCCTAGTTAGTTTGTATGAGGCAATTTATGTCTTTATATCCAGGCATTCATGATCACTTATTACTAACTGCTGTTCAATCCTTCTCAGTTCGTCATCGTCGCTGTGCGAATAATGTGTACATCTATAAATGCTTCAAACGCGGAAAAAAGCGAGTGCGTACGTTTTGTACTTGCGTTCCAAGTTGCCGTGATTAACGTGCAGACGAGGCTGAAAACGACTATTAGGTGAGTGAATAACTTAATAAATGAATACACTACCAAAAATCAGAGCATGATTTACTAATCAAAATTAATTAAAATAAATTAACTAAAATTAAATTAATGCCATTATAGTGCCAATGGACCAATTTGCAATTGTACGTAGTCTATAAAGATAATTAACAATTATCCTGCGAAATCGCGCGGAATATCGCCTGATACTTAAGCCCGTTCCACACGAGCAAGTTTTCCTTGACAAGTTTTCCTTGCTCGTGTGGATAAACAACAAATTTATTTTGACAAGTTTTTCCTTGACAAATTTTATTTGCTCGTGTGGACGATCGACAATTTTTCCTTTGACAATTTTTCTTTGTAACAACAATAATATTGTACAACGGATTATCATCTTTAATAGGATCCATGTCGCGAGCAACAAGATTAGGCCGCTGGGCACCAGGGATTCCTTGTCAAGGAAAACTTGCTGTTGTGAAAGGGGCTTTAGCTGACGAGGCCGTAGGCTGCCGTATGCCGAGTTGGCTAAAATCAGGCGATATTCCGCAATATTGAGCAGGATAATTGTTTTATTATTCAACAAATTGATAACACGACTAAAAAAGTACTCTAAGACTTCCACTTTTATTTTAAGAACTGCCTTGAACATTTTACCGCGCGCATACAAAATTACATATAACGCGGACTGATATCTGTTGAGTACGGTCGACAGGTATTGAGTGCATCATGACCATATTTGGAAAGTGTTTAAGATTTGTTGAATAATAATTAACAATTATCCTCCGAAATCGCGCGGAATATCGCCTGATATCTAGATAAATCCAGAAGATATTCTGCAAGATTTAGTTCTCCAGGATAATTGTTTTATTATTCAACAAATTGTCAACGAGTCGCAAATCGAAGCATATCGGAATGTCCTAAAAGTCCTCTCAAACTCAGCCGCGCTTTCTAATAATATTATGTCGGACGAGTGTTCCTTTGTGTGCATTTCCAACTTTGCCAAACTGCATTTACCGCAGGATATCTGTCGTGTACGGATGACAGATAACAACGGCTTCTTGACCATATATGGGCATCGCGACAATTTGTGAATTAGAATGGATGTTATAAATGCAAGGTAAGGGACTCCACTGACTGGGCCAATTGTTATCGATAAACTATTTCGGTTGTCGATCATAAAAAGTTGTCGATAACAAAAAAGCCAGTCTGTGAAGATAGTTATCGACAACTAAGGACCTTAGTTATCGATAACTAGCTTCACACACTGGCTTTTTTGTTATCGACAACGTTTTTATGATCGACAACTAAATAGTTGTCGACAATTATCTCTCTAGTCTGTGGAGGCCCTAATAAAGCTAAGGTGGCCTATTTTTACTCGTTACGAATAAATTAATGCATTACACTTGTGCATTATGATAAGAATTGATGATATGTTAATCATTCAACCTTGTCTCGTTACAGTTCCTTCAGTATGGATATGCCAGACACGACAACTGGACATCCCATGATGCTTTAATTAAGTTAAAACCAATGGAAACATAATTATAAAATCTGTAGTAATCATGAAAGCATTGAAAATAAAATGTCATGACGACAAAGCTTGTGTCGTTTTTCTTTTCATTTATCTTCGTAAATTAGTAACACGTGACTCGCAGGTCCTCGCGAAGCTGGGATGGGGAGATCGACTGAAGTTTGTTAATCTCCTGAAATCTGTGCGCACGATGACTACAACTGTTCACCATCATGTTTTGGACTGTTAAACGAAGGAAGGAGAATCGAAATTACCGGATTTCTAAACGCCCGTACGTTTTGGTTTTGCCCCAAATGCCCGGCACTAACGTCCAACAAAGTCACATGATGCAGAGAAAGTGTTTTAGAGACTACGACTCGAACAACGGGTGTTATATAAGATTTCTCACATAAATTCGATCGATAAACAGATGCTAAGCTTGGAGCATTCTTGAGTAGGCGTTCCAGTTTCTGCGGTATATATTTTGACGGCAGTATTATGTCGAAGTCGATGTTATTAACCAAAAGAAAAAGGAAAAAATGAACCCCAAGCGGATTCGAATCCTCGCATCCAGTTCCGATGATCAGATTGAAATCTTAGCAACTTACACCAATAGGCCACGAGCGCGCCGTGTGACGTCATTTCCGCCAGAGACCTTCGTCACAAATTAATATGACCGTAAACTCCAGACGAGACTTGATCTCGCCTGACCTATTTTACGGACACAATTTTAAACCTCGCACGCTCCGACCACCTCAATATATATTTATTATTTGTTTAGCTTTGGACAGCTCTTAGATTTCATGTTTAGGGAGGAGCTTGCAATGTTTTATTTGCTAATGGAGTCAGATTTTATTTTAGCCCTCTCTCTCCAGTTGAAATTTGTGAATAGGTTTACAAACGGGATAAGGTTTTTAGTGTTTGTTTTGTAATGGTAATAGGGCTGAGTGGAAACCAATTCGGTTTGTAATATATTATACGAATGTTTAATTGGTGGTTTTCATCAACGTTACAAAAACTGTTTGCTTGCATGAACAACACCAGAGCAGGCAGAAAGAAACGTTTTGTCCAAATTATAGTTTAGTAGCGTTTTTCATAACCGAGTTATTACCAAACGATTTTTTAGAAAATTACAGTATTTAGTATGACGCTGCCATGTTTGTGTCCTGCAGAGGGGCACAAATATGGCCGCCATAAAATTGCAAAAGAAGTAGGGTAGATTGTATATATTGTCAATATCATTAGCTTTCACTTCAAATCTGTTTAGACATCACTTCTAAGTTATTATCACGTCTAAAAAATTTAAAAAGGACATAAAAATATTTCTGTTCAGAAATATTCATAAATTTTCAGTTCTGAAACACGTTCATCCGTGACTTCACAAATTTCAAAATGCTCTATTTCCAAAACGAAGCACTGTATCAATACAATACTTTGCATAGAGATTAATGATTTCCATGTCTAGAATATATAAAAATAATAGCTTTGCAGGATTGACAGTTTAGATTTTAGAATTTTGATGACGTCAGATGAAAACAAAGAATAAAATCAGACGACTACGTAGCGGGAGTATGATTACAGAACGAATAGACAAAAAATTATTCGTATTCTCACGGTTAGACTGGAACTAGCTTGTAATCGAGGCTCGTGTGGGGAATATCATTAAAAATATTTGCAGTTGAAAATATTCCCCGCATGAGCCTCGATTGCAAGCTAGTTCCATTCCAACCGTGAGAATACAAATACCAATTAATCATATATATAACAAAATTCGAGGGCAAATTATCATCTCCATGATAAATTCAAGGAAAAATGTTTATTTGAAAATGTTTTGCGAATATAAAGAACGAATATTTAGTCATAAGAAGGAACCCAATCAAGTGGATAAAACCCTAACGAGATCTTCTCGGCTTCTCAGCCCTGCTAATGCACACTGGGGTGTGAAATATAGCAAGATCTTATCGGCTTCTCCGCCTTGCTAAATGCACACTGGGGTGTGAAATATAGCAAGATCTTCTCTGCTTCTCAGCCCTGCTAAATGCACACTGGGGTGTGAAATATAGCAAGATCTCCTTGGCTTCTCAGCCCTGCTAAATGCACACTGGGGTTAGAAATATAACAAGATCGTCTCGGCTTCTCAGCCCTGCTAAATGCACACTGGGCCGGGGTTAGAAATATAACAAGATCTTCTCTTACCAGAGAAAATAAAATAACACGAACAAAACCTAACGCTACTCGTGGAATCGAACTAAATAGCGATGTAAGAAAGAACGATGCGAAATTTCGCGAGGAAAAGTATGCTAATAATGAAACATAAATAATCAATGCATACAAAAACATAATACCGCAACGAACGAAACCAACTGAAAAGGGAGAGGAAGGAAAACTGCTAAATACTGCAGTAGGAAAAGTGGTAAGCTAGTATAAGGATGTAAAATAGGGGAAGGACAAGCGAACATGAACCAGATAAAGAGGTTGAAACGCCCAGTGAAAGGACGGCGAACGGAGTGAGCGGGAATAGCGAATAGAGAATACACGGGGGCGAGAAAAGAGCGTAAACTATAATAAAAAATACCAGTAATTGGCCTGGGGATTGTCCCGTAGTACAGCCTGGGCAGCTGGGACGCAATGGACGGCCAGAACCTGATCCGCTTTGTCCGCCATTGTAGCACGAGATTTCGCAGAGCAAGTGAAGGATAGTGCTTGGAGCACGCTAGTTACGTGAAAGTGATATGAATACATTAGCCACTCAGATCTTATACTCGCTATTATGCAAGGGACTGGTGCGAATACTGTGATGATCGAAGTACGCGGAACAACGTAAAGAAGCGACGTGGCATCTGCAAAACACACAATATTATAAAACCTCAATTATTATATTTTAAAGTTTACGCGTCAAGAGGAAAAACAGCAGAGTCATTCTTGCTTACATGCGAGCTGAGTCTGTTGTCTTCGGCTCTGAATAACAGAAAACGAAAGCAAAGGATAAATAAATAAAGATATTAGGACTGCGTCTACAAGTACGGAGGACCCAATGGAACATGATTGAAATATTTTCCATAGAGGTGAACCTCTAACATATATCATTTCTCTGCCAGCTGGTATTGATTTTAATTTTAAAACGAATCACCAGTATTTATTTTACGAAGTGCGTCAGTGCTTTTGTATGTATATTTAACTGATTCAGCACTGACACAGCACTAGTCAGATACAGCACTCACACAGAGGAAAGGACATAAATAGAGATATGCCCTACGCAGGGAATTCAATGGTAACTATTAGTCATGTGGTCTTTGTCAAAATACCCCAAATATCATTTTTGAAGTTTATCGTTATCCGTGATTAAATACAGTTACCCCCGGAGAGCCCCAGGAGTGCTGTATAAATACTAGCCTTATAAAATCATGAGGCAGCATTTTGTTCGTTATCTCAAATAAAATGGAAGCAATTAGACACTGAATTATGCTAAAATAATTGTTAATTCAAGGCTATATGCATGGGTCCCTCGCAATGTTACTACATGTCCAAATTCCTTTTTTTTTATACCAAGTCAGTTATCTCTTTGTTCAGATATATATATTTTTGTTTCCATAATAATTTTTCAGTGTAGTGGTCATATATATTGCCATCCGAGGCTAAATATATTTTATATTTCATTTCACTCCACAAAGCAACTACTGAGCTGGTTGTTCTTCGTGAAGCTGGTTATAATTTAATCGTCTCACCCTTTCATCGTCCTAAGCGCTTTCATTTTTTTTTCTGGTACTTTTTGTCTTACTTTCTAACGTTACACACTTTGATATTTTCTCTGTTTTTCTAATTTGTCCTGTAGCAAGTGATGTCACTCCACTGATCTGTAAATAAGCGTTTTGGGAGAGGATTGTATAAACATTGCAGTAATGACGTGGGTCATTGACATCAACAAAACCCTCTCTGCATGATGTTGTATTTTTCGACTCTTTCCTTTATAGCTCCTGATGCAATCCTTTTCTAAGTACCATGTGCACCTGATTTTCTTGGCTTTCCAATATCTCTTAACAAATGCTTTGTGAAAATCATATTCTAGTCTCCTACGCAGACGCTCTGTGGGCTCGAGTACAAAGGGCCTCTGGGTAGGATGCTAAATCGTGTAACAAACAGTGGTTAGATCTATCACCAGCTAACAAAACGAGAACAAAACAAAAAGCAAAAGCAAAACAATCTAGACAATGCACCGTGCACCGTGATATTTTCCAAGTGGCGTTTGGTTTTAATATTAGAATACGCTTGATATACAGCAAAGATACAACGATCTACCTGTACATTTTGTATGTTGTTCACTCATGTGATTTTTTTAGCATTATGATCTTCGCATTTTTATGCAATGATTGTTATTAAATTTATAAATTTGTAGCTGCATTCTGGTCACTAAACACAGTTAATGTTTTTTAAATTCACAAGGAAAAAATGGTGGAAGTTAATATCATTAAAACTAATTAAGTCCAAAGTGTTATCAATAAGGAGGACGTTTCAACAATGTGGCTATCGACCAAGCAAAAAATAATGTAGCACAGTCATGGCCTCAGACGTCAGTTTATTCTGGTTATTCTTTATCAATATTATTAAAAAGGTTTTGAGTAATAAATTGTAAGCCAAATATAATGTATAGCGGTTTGCTTGACGTTATTTGATATTAAACGTGGCTATAAATATTTCCTATTTAAAAATACTCGCTAGACAACATTAAAATAATTATTTCCTGTAACTTTTCAATTGGTATTAATCATGTCAAGTTGTTAACAATAGCAAACCTCAATACAACTAAGTAGCTGTACAGTAACAGCTCGATATACTGATAACTCACGAATACACATCCTTCAACACACGTTTCTTCTCCTAGCTACGTTAACGTTCTTTATGAATGAAATATATGAAATTAAATATAAAAATTATATCAATATAAAAATTATTATTGATATTAGAATGATATTAGAATCACCCAAAAACACATAAAATGAGTGATTAGACCGTCCTTGTTCCATTCTCTTGATTCAAAGCTGTCACAGCCATGGAATTGAAGCTTTTGATTATCGCTGTCTTGTTTCTCGGGATCTGTGCAGCATTTTCCTTGCCAGAGGAACAGGAAAATAATGAAGGTATAAAATAATATGCGAATCAAATTTGCTCATTGACTGTTTGACACTAGCTTTTTCTATTGCGATTTTTCATAATAACTCATATCTGCTAATTTCTCCATAGATACTCCAAGCGAAGAGGAAGGTGAGTCAAACAAATGTTTTTTTTGTTTTTTTTTTGGTCACAAAATCAATAAAATAAAGGCGTAAGACATAATTTTGTTTATCTTCAAACTCGTGTAAAATAGAACAAAAGCTGTTCGGTGTCATATCACTGTATAAGTTGAACTCGTTATAATGGCAAGAACAGTGAGCTAACTCGTTTTTGTTATCAAACCTGTAGCTCCAGAACTTGATGAAGCAGAAACTGGTAAGTGATCATGATTATGATGATTCAAAAATTGGAAATGACAACATGACACAAAGAACTAATGTTTGTCCAACATCAATCTTGCCTGAGATTATTTATACCACATACAAAATTTCTAATAACATAAGGTTTAGTCAAAATTTGAAAATGATGACATGGAGTCATCGAAACGTCGTTCGACTTTAATATCGCTGATTTTCATTCTAAAAACATACAAAATTCACAGGTAAATAGCAACACGAACTAAAATACTGTAAAATGAGAGATCTAGATTACTATACAATGAGGACTGAACAAAAAAAGGGACTGCACCGCAGTGTCAAATATTGTGATCAGTGTACTGGGATGGAGGTAAAGTTGTCTGTGTTGTTTCCTCATCACAGTTGATAAGAGTTTGTAAGATTCCCTTCAGTTCTGTTGCGTTAAACATTTGAAGAATGTTAAATTAACTTTCTTGAGCATAGACAATATTAAACACATCTGATGAGATTAATAGTAATCTGCTCATCTATCTCTATTTCCAGATCTTGAAGACCCAATGAAAGGTACGTTAGAGCAACATGCTAGTAATTTAGGCTCCGCTCTTATATCTTCATATACCATCGATACTCTTACGGGTATACTTGTAGACTCCGTATGGACCTTTCTTTCAATGTTGTTCTATTTCATTTCAGTTCGCCGCCCTTCCTGTCGAAAAGGCTCGCGCCGAAAGTGCTTCTCTGTCAAACATTGTTATCGACGACTACGCATTTGTCGCTGCATTCCATTTAAACGTTATTATGACGAGGACGAGACTGAATTCGACAATCAAGTGAATGATGAAATGATCGAGACTCCAGAAGATCAAACGGAGGAGTTTGATGAAACAAGTAAGAAAAAATTAGTGTACATGGGGCTGACGATTAATTTTTAATTGAGCACTTTGTCACCCACTTCCCCATTTTCAGCCACATCAAGTTGTTATTATTTTGTAATTTTTTTGCTATGGGTTTTATTGTAAGAAACTGGAGGAAGGGGATTAACAATTTTATTATCTACTGTATGTTCCACATTTATTCAGATTTTTTTTTTCTCATTTCATAACTAATGAAGTAATGACGCAAATCTAGAATTGAAATAAAATATATATCATTTTCTTTGTTACCTCAGATCAAGAACTTGAGGACCCAAACAGAGGTTAGTACTGTGATGATTAGACATGCGAATACAGTATGTTTCTCATTTTCGTTCTTTCTAAATGTTCGTGCTATATTATCAAAACGTAACTCTTTGCCCTGAATTAGATATTTCATCTCATGTAGTTTCTCCTTTATTTTATTTTTCCCAAAACATTATTTATTTTTGTAGTTGTTGTTTTTGTACGGCATCAGAGACTACGGCACTCGAGCCATCCCCTCCTGAGTATTTGTGATAACACTTCAGGTGTCACAACTCCCAGAAGTTTCTGTGAGATGAACAGCGTCTAGCGAGCGAGATCAGCCTGTTTTTGTTGGGCATGCTGTTCCTTTAGACAAAAAATATTGTTGAAGAAAGTGGCTATTATTTCCCTTTATTTGCATAGTTGGTTTGCATGAGGCAATATATTTCTTTATCCAAGCATTCACTTATTACTAACTGCTGTTCAATCCTTCTCAGTTCGCCCTCGTCGCTGTCCACGTTGGTTCATCCGAAAATGCTTCATCGTAAGACACGGAAGAAGGCGACTGCGTATCTGTACCTGTGTTCGACGTTGCCGTTATCGTGGAGACGAGGCTCAAAACGACTATTAAGTGAGTGAATGACTAAATACACAGATACACTTCTGAAAATAAGAATATGATTTATAATCAAAATTAATTAACATCAATTAACTAAAATTAAATTAATTCAATTCGAGTGCCAATAGATCAATTGGTAGTCTATATAGATTAAACGGGACAGTTATGTTATATTATGTCCACATTAAGATAAACTAAGGGCCTCCACAGACTAGGCCAATTGTTATCGATAACTATTTAGTTTTCGATTATAAAAAGTTGTCGATAACAAAAAAGCCAGTGTGCGAAGCTAGTTGTCGATAACTAAGGACCTTAGTTATCGATAACTAGCTTCACACACTGGCTTTTTTGTTATCGACAACTTTTTATGATCGACAACTAAATAGTTGTCGACAACTATCTATCTAGTCTGTGGAGGCCCTAAGTACAATAAATATTTTCAAACGGTTTATGGCCGAGTTACAATTGCCAATTACCAAGCGTATAAAACATTGATTGAAGCAGGTTTTCCATACTTCCCTGTTCAATATTTAACAAATAAAGAAGCCAAAACCATGTATTATACTGTCATAAAACACGACGGGAATTTGAGAACACGAGAGAAATTTAGAAAACACGAGCCGCAGGCGAGTGTTTTCTAAATTTCTCAAGGGTTCACAAATTCCGGGAGTGTTTTATGACAGTATAATACATGGTTTTGGCTTCTTTATGTGCTTTAAAATATAGATGTACGCGCGCGAAACGATAAAACACGCTTTTCTATGTTATATACTCTGATAAAACATGGTTTTTAACCAATCAGAGCGCGCGCATTTTTCAATCTATGTTTTAAAGCTTAATATTATATGCTCTTTCCAGTTATGATATAAACCCTATGTAAAAATGGTAGCCAATTTAAAATTATTTTGTATGCATTTAAATTAGCCTCACTAGCCTCGTTCTAGAGTAAAAATTATTTTGAATTGCATCAACTCAAAAACGAGGTTAGTAAGGCTAACTTAAATGCATACAAAATAATTTTAAATTGGCAACCATTTTTGCATAGGGTCTATTGGCCGTACTTTATCGGGTGTGTTTATTATGACAGCAGTAGAGTACCAAACGATAACCACTATATAGTACATTAAAGGGACACTGTCCTGATTTTAGTATGATTTTGGGAAGCTCAGAAACATATCTAGATCATAGGAAGTTGAACAATAATGGTTCAATTCTGTAGAATAGCACTCGACAAATGACAGGAACCCATTAGGAAGTGAGGATGACAAACGACAGCGAGGATGGAAATGGATTGCAATATGGATTTTTGAAAAAACGACAGGATGTCAGTTTTTCAAAGTTTCAAATTTGGCTCAGAAATCTTTGAAATTTTGCAAAAATTTTGTTGCAGTATGGAATTTCTTGAAGAAATTGCTTTTTATCATTTTGTTAGAGTTTGTTAAGTTCTTATTTCATAGATTTAGGGACCATTTCATGCATTTATAACAGTTTTGAGCAAATACGCCGGGACAGTGTCCCTTTAATTTGTGGGCTTATTGGTGGTTATAAGTACGAGATAATATTATTTGAAAACGGTGGCCTCTGGAATGATGCATTACTGCACATGTGCATATTTCTTTTACGAATATTATGATTTTTTGAAGACATGTTAATCATTCAAGTGTCCTTTGTTACAGGTCCTTCACTACTGATGATAAACATGAGACTGGACATCCAATGATGCTTTCATTTAGAATAAAATTAGGTTAAGTTAAAAACCAACAGAGCGATAATTATAAAATATTGTAGTAATCCTGAAAGCATTAAAAATAAAAGGTCATGGCGACAAAGCTTGTGTCGTATTTTTTTGTATGTCTTCGTAAATAACAGCAATGATACAACTTATAATTGATTGAATTGAAAAAGGTAAAACGCAATAGTAAAGCCTCTTCAAAGTCTAGTGGCCCAACAGGTCCGTATTGCCCTTTGCGAATTTCAAATGGAGACTCAGTGACGAGTTTTTCAATTTAAATTCATTTAAAAATTGGAGCCCATCAGAAGGAAAATCCCGTTTAGGGTTGTTTCGTTAGATTTCAACCATGTAGAAGGCTTTCAAAATCAGAAAAAATGAGATTTTGTATGGATATGGGGGACGCCATCTCTGAAATAGAGACACATGATGAAATTTGGGCGACCTTTGACAGCTCACAGCCTGGTTACTATTTAATGTAGCATAACCAAACTTGGTAAACTTACTCATTTTCATGCAATATTTATGATGATGGGATTCTTTTCTAAATATGACGCAATTTGAACAAATGGTAAACTAGGGTCCAGTCCCTTTTTGAACTTTGGAACGGACAATCGCTACTCTCTCTGAATGGGATGCTAGTCCATCGCGAATACAGAAATAACACACTTGATATTTTCACTATGCTCTTTATTCCCATTTCATCATTCTACATAAACACTTACTCCATCTGACATATTATGGAAGCATTATACATAATCTATAATCTGCATCAATAGTTAGGCTGCCTTTATCTCTCCATGCAGTTTACCACTAAGAACTGACCTAAGGAAACAAAGATAACATTGGCGTTCGTTGAAAGCTCAAAAGAAAACGACAGCATTTAATCCAAGGCTTCTATGAGCTTAATCGTGAGTTAATAAGTTAAGTCGTAACACCAAAACCAAAACCAAAACCAAAACCAAAACCATGATTGGTTTTGTTTAGCAACTGATTGGTTGAGTAGGTGGCGCGAGTTTTTTAAACCAATCACAGAACGTACTAAAGCAAAACCAATTTCGGATTACTTTCGATACTCAATTGAATTTTGCAGACCACCGACCGACCGAATGAAATTTGTCCTCCAAATCCTATAACTCATTCATTGCTTTCGCATTCACGAGTTAAAAACGTCCGTGCTATAGACAAACTTGTGAATGTGAAATAAAGTTTCTTCTCGCTGGCCTGTTAGTGTCAATAGTTGTTATGCTTTGTATGTGTTGATGTGTTATTATGAGAGGAGAACCAATACCTTAGCCAAAAGAGATTGCTACGCGTGCATGCAGTTCAATTGTGTATTTTTAAGAAATCATAGTTTCAAGCACAATTGTGAATAATAGACGATATAAAGTCCATTATTTAATGGAATAAAAACAAAAAGAAGTGAAAAGGAAAAATAAAATCTTCAATACTTACATATCCAAGGAAAATCAGTGGTAACCTGCAGTAGAACAGTAGAATATTATGTTAAACAAAATAGTTATTGTTTCTAAATTTCCTGGTAAAATTTTTGTTAGAGTTTAGTAGAGAATAAGTATCTAATATCAACATTTAGCAAAGAAAGCGACAGAGGTAGATGAAGGGAATGATGTTAATATGTCAGTGACACAAGCTACGTGGAAAAAATTCAGAGTTCTTCCAACAGGAGTCGAACCCCTGTTGGAAGAACTCGAAATTTGTTTTCCCCGAGTAGCTTGTGTCACTAAATGATCATTTTAAAACATATTTCTACCAAGCTTAAAATATACCATTATTTTTTCGAAAAATAGATCACGGAAGTTAAGAACTATTTTGATCTACTTACAAGGTGTTTTGCAACGTTCAACCTGGTCATTTTTTCCACCACAACCACTTCCATTGTATTGTGGAGGAGGATTGGTACAGGATCGAGATCTCTTTCTGTAGCTTAATCCACAGGTCTTAGTGCATGGAGTCCAGGCTCCCCAGCTCGTCCAATTACCATTAACTGTCATAAGGAAAAGCAAACGGTGATATACAAAATTGTCGTCAAATCAACCTGAACCACAAAATGATTAGTATATTAAAGCATAAAATAGCAAAGAGGTGATAATATACCAAAAAAGGAACAAGGATGATAGACTGTAGAAGACCATGACACTGGTAGGAAAAATTGCCTACATGTAACTTTGTTAATAAATAATTGAATACATTTGTAATAACTGTTGGATAGAAATTGGATTGAATTTGGGCTTTGATTTCCCGTTCGCCGATATTGTAGATTTTTTTTTTATGAACTTTCACTACACAGAAGAGCTATTCCTTTAGAATAATGAGGGCAACCGCGTGGTAAAAAATGGCTGCGCGTGGCTAATTAAATATAGAAAATTTCTGATAATTGTATCTCTTCTTTACCAGCACCTGTACGTCTTTAATTTAAGCTGCATTTTGCATAAGATAATGTGTTAACATAGAGGCCTTTGAAAATCGCAACGACAGAATATAAGTATGTTTAGACCGCTGAAGAAAATAGGTAAGGAAGTGTCGATAAGATGGTATCGAGTGGAAACGCAAAGCTAGCGACATAATACTAATTCCAATACGAAATCAGCAGATGTAGTCACTGCATGCACACCGTAAATAAACTGCGTAAATTATGTAATTGCTAAACGTACTTGGACAAGGATAGTAGGCATGGCATCTCCGCTTCTTATATCCAATACCCACACAAGATGCCCCATTGTAAGCTGGTTTAGGATTATCGCAGACATGTTTCCTCTCTCGGATACCATATCCACACGTTTTACTGCAAGCGGTCCAAGTAGCCCAGGAACCCCACATTCCGTCAACTGCGGAAAGAGAATGGATGATTACAAGAAAGGATGATCTAAGAGAAGGATTCCCCTTGCACCATGATATTGTTTTGAAATATATTATTAATAGTTTCGTGCCATGCTGTGAAAGTTATTTTTATTTCCTTCTGATCGATGCTCCGACATCACATTACCCGAACTGACCAATCAGTTAGCGCTCTCAAAATAGCTCAGCTATGGAATGAAAATTAAAAATATATTTCAAAAGATTGTCATTGGAAGAGACCCACGTATGGGGGAATGCTTCTCTTAGGCCATCCTCTCTTCTTTGTCAATTGAAGGAAGCTAGCTAAACTAAATATGATTATCTCAGTTTCATGTGAAATAATGATTCTTATAAAAGTCACGTGTTCAATAGAACATTTTCAGTGCCATAAATGGTGCGCTGTATGACATAGTTATAGAACATTTAATGTCATGTTCCGTATTTTCTTACCTGGACAAGGAACGTTCTCGTTGCAAGTGTCTGTCTCTTTGGAGTTTCCTTCGCAGTTCTTTCCACCGAACTGAGCCGCTGGAGAATTGCATTCACGAGTTCTTGATTGTTTTCCTTCTTTGCACGTCTTACTACATGTGCTCCATTCGCTCCACTGTCCCCAGTTCCCATCAACTACAAACAACCGAAAAAGGAATAAAAAACTGGGTCGAAGAAAAAACTGATTTACAGTCGAAACTTTACTAACCGTCACCTCTAATATCGGTCAGGATTTTTCGTGCCTATTGTGCGCTGATCCATACCTTTTTACTATTATTGAAACATCTCTACAACGGCTGCCTCCCTACAATGACCAGTAATGGACCATTTTCGAGTTGCCTTTTGTCTGTTTCAAAACGAGTCCTGATGCCCAACCTTTGTTATGGGAATTAGTTTTACCTGCACATCCATTGTCATGCAAATAAAACTAATTTCCATAACAAAGAATGTGCACCAGGATTCGTTTTGAAACAGAGACAAAAGGTAACTCGGAAATGTCCCCGTTCTGTCCCAGGGGGCCATATATTGTAGAGAGGTTTAAATGTATTTATCTAACAGAATGGTCATTCCACCTTTTTTAAATATAAACGAACTCATGAAATTAACTACACGCCTGAAATAAGGCTGTGACATTTTTTAACGTAAAAATAATAAAAACTCGCATTATTACCCACATTATTACCCGCATTAAAAGTTGAACCGGCTTTGTGTTTTTTGTTTATTATTCCGAGCAATCTCTCGTTCTGTAATAATTAATTAATTAATTAATTAATTATATTCGGTTTTGAGGAGGGATTGGGAGAGTTCCAGAAATAATGTGAGGTATGGTATGACTACCAGATCGATCAGGCTGCAAAATAATAATAGGGATAGTTTGTTGTTCATGCATGTATGCATCGCAGACTACGTAGGATGTGACATTCAAAATTGTTATTTACAGTTATTTACATTTGCCGATTGCTCAAAAATAGCTCAAACCAACCAAACGCTTCCTCAAAATAAATCTCAACCTAAAAGCTTTGGTCATGTAAGAATTCTCAGTTACATTAATTTGGAATAATCTCAGTTGTACAAGATATGGTTACCTGGGCACTTATCCTTATTTTTATCCCCCTCTCCCCCTGCTCAATGTTGTTTCATGGGACTGCCAATTCATCCTGCTTCGATTTAACATCGTTTTCACAACGCGACAACATTTAAATGGGGGAGGGGGGTTGAACAAATAGGCTGTAGTACTCAAATTGTTTGAAATTTGGTAAAGTGTCCCAACAGTTTTGACCACGATTGTAGTTATCGACAACTAAGGGCCTTAGTTATCGATAACTAGCTTCACACACTGGCTTTTTTGTTATCGACAACGTTTTATGATCGACAACTAAATAGTTGTCGACAATTATCTCTCTAGTCTGTGGAGGCCCTAAAAAAGCTAAGGTGGCCTATTTTTACTCGTTACGAATAATTCATTAAACTTGTGCATTATGAGACTTGATGATATGTTAATCATTCAACTTTGTCTCGTTACAGTTCTTTCAGTATGGATATGCCAGACACGACAACTGGACATCCAATGATGCTTTAGAATATAATTAAGTTAAAACCAATGGAAACATAATTATAAAATCTGTAGTAATCATGAAAGCATTGAAAATAAAATGTCATGACGACAAAGCTTGTGTCGTTTTTCTTTTCATTTATCTTCGTAAATTAGTAACACCTGACTCGCAGGTCCTCGCGAAGCTGGGATGGGGACTTTTTTTTTAGAGATCGACTGAAGTTTGTTAATCTCCTGAAATCTGTGCGCACGATGACTACAACTGTTCACCATCATGTTTTGGACTAATAAATACGAAGGAAGGAGAATCGAAATTACCGGATTTCTAAACGCCCGTACGTTTTGTTTTTGCCCCAAATGCCCGGCACTAACGTCCAACAAAGTCGCATGATGCAGAGAAAGTGTTGACGAGACTACGTCTCGAACAACGGGTATTATATAACCTTTCTCACATAAATTCAATCGATAAATAGATGCTAAGGTTGGAGCATTCTTGAGTAGGCGTTACAGTTTCTGCGCTATATATATTGTGACGGCAGTATTATGTCGAAGTCGATGTTATTAACCAAAAGAAAAAGGAAAAATGAACCCCAAGCGGATTCGAACCCTCGCATCCAGTTCCGATGATCAGATTGAAATCTTAGCAACTTACACCAATAGGCCACGAGCGCGCCGTGTGACGTCATTTCCGCCAGAGAACTTCGTCACAAATTAATATGACCGTAAACTCCAGACGAGACTTGATCTTGCCTGACCTATTTTACGGACACAATTTTAAACCTCGCACGCTCCGACCACCTCAATATATATGTATTATTTGTTTAGCTTTGGACAGCTCTTAGATTTCATGTTTAGGGAGGAGCTTGCAATGTTTTATTTGCTAACGGAGTTAGACAGTTATTTTAGCCCTCTCTCTCCAGTTGAAATTTGTGAATAGGTTCATAAATGGGATAAGGTTTTTAGTGTTTGCTTTGTAATGGTAATAGGGCTGAGTGGAAACCAATTCGGTTTGTAATATATCATACGAATGTTTAATTGGTGGTTTTCATCAACGTTACAAAAACTGTTTGCTTGCATGAACAACACCAGAAAATTAACAGGTAAAAGAGCAGGCAGAAATAAACGTTTTGTCCAAATTATAGCTTAGTAGCGTTTTTCATAACCGAGTTATTACCAAACGAATTTTTAGAAAATTACAGTATTTAGTATGCAGCCGCCATGTTTGTGTCCTGCAGAGGGGCACAAATATGGCCGCCATAAAATTGCAAAAGAAGTAGAGTAGATTGTATTGTCAATATCATTATCTTTCACTTCAAATCTGTTTAGACATCACTTCTAAGTTATTATCACGTCTAAAAATTTAAAAAGAACAAAAATATTTCTGTTCAGAAATATTCAGAAATTTTCAGTTCTGAAACACGTTCATCCTGGACTTCACAAATTTCAAAATACTCTATTTCCAAAACGAAGCACTGGATCAATACAATACTTTGCATAGAGATTAATGATTTTCATGTGTAGAATATATAAAAATAATAGCTTTGCAGGATTGACAGTTTAGATTTTAGAATTTTGATGACGTCAGATGAAAACAAAGAATAAAATCAGACGACTACGTAGCGGGAGTATGATTACAGAACGAATAGACAAAAAATTATTCTTATTCTCACGGTTGGACTGGAACTAGCTTGTAATCGAGGCTCGTGTGGGGAATATCATTAAAAATATTTGCAGTTGAAAAAAACCCCGCATGAGCCTCGATTGCAAGCTAGTTCCATTCCAACCGTGAGAATACGAATACCAATTAATCATATATATAACAAAATTCGAGGACAAATTATCATCTCCATGATAAATTCAAGGGAAAACGTTTATTTGAAAATGTTTTGCGAATATAAAGAACGAATATTTAGCCATAAGAAGGAACCCAATCAAGTGGATAAAACCCTAACGAGATCTTCTCGGCTTCTCGGCTTCTCAGCCCTTCTAATGCACACTGGGGTGTGAAATATAGCAAGATCTTAACGGCTTCTCCGCCGTGCTAAATACACACTGAGGTGTGAAATATTTAACAAATAAAGAAGCCAAAACCTTGTATTATACTGTCATAAAACACGACGGGAATTTGAGAACACGAGAGAAATTTAGAAAACACGAGCCGCAGGCGAGTGTTTTCCAAATTTCTCGAGTGTTCTCAAATTCCCGGAGTGTTTTATGACAGTATAATACATGGTTTTGGCTTCTTTATGTGCTTTAAAATATAGATTTACGCGCGCGAAACGATAAAACACGCTTTTCTATGTTTTATACTCTGATAAAACATGGTTTTTAACCAATCAGAGCGCGCGAAGTTTTCAGTTTATATTTTAAAGCAAGATCTTCTCGGCTTTTCAGCCCTGCTAAATGCACACTGGGGTGTGAAATATAACACGATCTTCTCGTCTTCTCAGCCCTGCTAAATGCACACTGGGGTTAGAAATATAACAAGAGATCTTCTCTTACCAGAGAAAATAAAAAAACACGAGCAAAACCTAACGTGTGGAACCGAACTAAATAGCGATGTAAGGAAGAACGATGCGAAACTTCGTGAGGACCAGCGGGCTTAGTCTGAAGTGTCAGCCGTCTGCTCGCTCTAACCCCCCCGTGGGCAGCCGAGAAGAACGTCTGAAGGCCGAGCGTTATAATGTCGTCCGGTGACGTCACGTACTCTTGCGGAAATGGTAGGTAGATTTTGATTGGTTTCCTATCTAATTGGTTCCCGATAATATAGATGACCATTTCTTATTGGTCACAAAAGGCAAAAGCTGTCAAAGTATGCCGGCGGGAGGTGTGAACGTGGTGCGAGGAAAAATTGTAATAAGCACGTACGCCGAACTCAGAAGTGATGTATCCGGTTTCCCGGTGTGTTAAAAATATTTTTTCTTCGGTTTTCTCAAGCTTGATGTATATCACTAAAGGAATGACATGTACATTTTCTCAAAGTCGAACTATTTCAAGGTCAAGGCAAGCCAAATAACTCAGTTAAGTCTTACCGCGGCCGTCCACTGTGTTTATCTGCAAGAGCATCTGATCTAGCGTTTGTCCGTCATCATGTGTAAGTCGTGTAATGTCTTCATAATTTCCACTTCTTATTTCACTCCGCGTTCCATGGACCGATTCCTAAGCTTTATATCTCATCGATTGCGGGTGAAAGAACGAGAATAAAACCATATCCAGGCATATCGCGTATGGGAATTTGTAACTGGCAAGCCGCGATGCGTGTATAATATACAAACGTGTTTTCAATGAAATTTTAAAATGCAACATTGTCATAAATTAGAGCGTGACGTCACCGGACGACATTATAACGCTCGGCCTTCAGACGTTCTTCTCGCCTGCCCACGGGGGGTTAGAGCGAGGAGACGGCTGACGCTTCAAACTACAGCGGGCTAAACGAAATTACGATCGAGAGTATGCTAATAATGAAACGAATAATCAATGCATACAAAAACATAATACCGCAACGAACGAAACCAACTGAAAAGGGAGAGGAAGGAAAACTGCTAAATACTGCAGTAGGAAAAGTGGTAAGCTAGAATAAGGATGTAAAATAGGGGAAGGACAAGCGAACATGAACCAGATAAAGAGGTTGAAACGCCCAGTGAAAGGACGGCGAACGGAGTGAGCGGGAATAGCGAATAGAGAATCAGCACGGGGGCGAGAAAAGAGCGTAAACTATAATTAAAAAAATACCAGTAATTAGTTATTGGTTGGCCCGGGGGTTGGCCCGTAGTACAGCCTGGGCAGCTGGGACGCAATGGACGGCCAGAACCTGATCCGCTTTGTCCGCCATTGTAGCAATATATTTCGCATAGCAAGTGAAGGATAGTGCTTGGAGCACGCTAGTTACGTGAAAGTGATATGAATACATTAGCCACTCGGATCTTATACTCGCTATATTATATGCAAGGGACTGGTGCGAATACTGAGTGATGATTGAAGTACGCGGAACAACGTAAAGAAGCGACGTGGCATCTGCAAAACACACAATATTATAAAACCTCAATTATTATATTTTAAAGTTTACGCGTCAAGAGGAAAAACAGCAGAGTCATTCTTGCTTACATGCGAGCTGAGTCTGTTGTCTTCGGCTCTGAATAACAGAAAACGAAAGCAAAGGATAAATAAACTAAAGATATTAGGACTGCGTCAACAAGTACGGAGGACCCAATGGAACATGATTGAAATATTTTCCATAGAGGTGCACCTCTAACATATATCATTTCTCTGCCAGCTGGTATTGATTTTAATTTTGAAACGAATCACCAGTATTCATTTTACGAAGTGCGTCAGTGTTTTTGTATGTATATTTAACTGATTCAGCCCTGACACAGCACTGATATAGTCAGATACAGCACTCACACAGAGGAAAGGACATAAATAGAGATATGCCCTACGCAGGGAATTCAATGGTAACTATTAGTCATGTGGTCTTTGTCAAAATACCCCAAATATCATTTTTGAAGTTTATCGTTACCCGTGATTAAATACAGTTACCCCCGGAGAGCCCCAGGAGTGCTGTATAAATACTAGCCTTATAAAATCATGAGGCAGCATTTTGTTCGTTATCTCAAATAGAATGGAAGCAATTAGACACTGAATTATGCTAAAATAATTGTTAATTCAAGGCTATATGCATGGGTTCCTCGCAATGTTACTACATGTCCAAATTCCTTTTTTTTTTTATACCAAGTCAGTTATCTCTTTGTTCAGATATATATATTTTTTGTTTCCATAATAATTTTTCAGTGTAGTGGTCCGATATATATTGCAATTGCCATCCGAGGCTAAATATATTTGATATTTCATTTCAATCCAAAAAACAACTACTGAGCTGGTTGTTCTTCGTGAAGCTGGTTATAATTTAATCGTCTCACCGTTTCATCGTCCTAAGCGCTTTCTTTTTTTTTTCTGGTACTTTTTTTCTTTTTTTCTGACGTTACACACTTTTGTATTTTCTCTGTTTCTCTAATTTGTCCTGTAGCAAGTGATGTCACTCCACTGATCTGTAAATAAGCGTTTTGGGAGAGGTTGTATAAACATTGCAGTAATGACGTTGGTCATTGACATCAACAAAACCCTCTCTGGATGTTGTATTTTTCGACTGTTTCCTTTATAGCTCCTGATGCAATCCTTTTCTAAGTACCATGTGCACCTGATTTTCTTGGCTTTCCAATATCTCTATAACAAATGCTTTGTGAAAATCATATTCTAGTCTCCTACGCAGACGCTCTGTGGGCTCGAGTACAAAGGGCCTCTGGGTAAGATGCTAAATCGTGTAACAAACAGTGGTTAGATCTATCACCAGCTAACAAAACGAGAACAAAACAAAAAAGCAAAAGCAAAACAATCTAGACAATGCACCGTGCACCGTGATATTTTCCAAGTGGCGTTTGGTTTTAATATTAGAATATGCTTGATATACAGCAAAGATACAACGATCTACCTGTACATTTTGTATGTTGTTCACTCATGTGATTTTTTTTAGCATTATGATCTTCGCATTTTTATGCAATGATTGTTATTAAATTTATAAATTTGTAGCTGCATTCTGGTCACTAAACACAGTTAATGTTTTTTAAATTCACAAGGAAAAAATGGTGGAAGTTAATATCATTAAAACTAATTAAGTCCAAAGTGTTATCAATAAGGAGGACGTTTCAACAATGTGGCTATCGACCAAGCAAAAAATAATGTAGCACAGTCATGGCCTCAGACGTCAGTTTATTCTGGTTATTCTTTATCAATATTATTAAAAAGGTTTTGAGTAATAAATTGTAAGCCAAATATAATGTATAGCGGTTTGCTTGACGTTATTTGATATTAAACGTGGCTATAAATATTTCCTATTTAAAAATACTCGCTAGACAACATTAAAATAATTATTTCCTGTAACTTTTCAATTGGTATTAATCATGTCAAGTTGTTAACAATAGCAAACCTCAATACAACTAAGTAGCTGTACAGTAACAGCTCGATATACTGATAACTCACGAATACACATCCTTCAACACACGTTTCTTCTCCTAGCTACGTTAACGTTCTTTATGAATGAAATATACGAAATTAAATATAAAAATTATATCAATATAAAAATTATTATTGATATTAGAATGATATTAGAATCACCCAAAAACACATAAAATGAGTGATTAGACCGTCCTTGTTCCATTCTCTTGATTCAAAGCTGTCACAGCCATGGAATTGAAGCTTTTGATTATCGCTGTCTTGTTTCTCGGGATCTGTGCAGCATTTTCCTTGCCAGAGGAACAGGAAAATAATGAAGGTATAAAATAATATGCGAATCAAATTTGCTCATTGACTGTTTGACACTAGCTTTTTCTATTGCGATTTTTCATAATAACTCATATCTGCTAATTTCTCCATAGATACTCCAAGCGAAGAGGAAGGTGAGTCAAACAAATGTTTTTTTGTTTTTTTTTGGTCACAAAATCAATAAAATAAAGGCGTAAGACATAATTTTGTTTATCTTCAAACTCGTGTAAAATAGAACAAAGGCTGTTCGGTGTCATATCACTGTATAAGTTGAACTCGTTATAATGGCAAGAACAGTGAGCTAACTCGTTTTTGTTATCAAACCTGTAGCTCCAGAACTTGATGAAAGCAGAAACTGGTAAGTGATCATGATTATGATGATTCAAAAATTGGAAATGACAACATGACACAAAAGAACTAATGTTTGTCCAACATCAATCTTGCCTGAGATTATTTATACCACATACAAAATTTCTAATAACATAAGGTTTAGTCAAAATTTGAAAATGATGACATGGAGTCATCGAAACGTCGTTCGACTTTAATATCGCTGATTTTCATTCTAAAAACATACAAAATTCACAGGTAAATAGCAACACGAACTAAAATACTGTAAAATGAGAGATCTAGATTACTATACAATGAGGACTGAACAAAAAAAGGGACTGCACCGCAGTGTCAAATATTGTGATCAGTGTACTGGGATGGAGGTAAAGTTGTCTGTGTTGTTTCCTCATCACAGTTGATAAGAGTTTGTAAGATTCCCTTCAGTTCTGTTGCGTTAAACATTTGAAGAATGTTAAATTAACTTTCTTGAGCATAGACAATATTAAACTGCTCATTTATCTCTATTTCCAGATCTTGAAGACCCAATGAAAGGTACGTTAGAGCAACATGCTAGTAATTTAGGCTCCGCTCTTATATCTTCATATACCATCGATACTCTTACGGGTATACTTGTAGACTCCGTATGGACCTTTCTTTCAATGTTGTTCTATTTCATTTCAGTTCGCCGCCCTTCCGCTGTCGAAAAGGCTGGCGCCGAAAGTGCTTCTCTGTCAAACATTGTTATCGACGACTACGCATTTGTCGCTGCTTTCCATTTAAACGTTATGACGGGGACGAGACTGAATTCGACAATCAAGTGAATGATGAAATGATCGAGACTCCAGAAGATCAAACGGAGGAGTTTGATGAAACAAGTAGAAAAAATTAGTGTACATGGGGCTGACGATTAATTTTTAATTGAGCACTTTGTCACCCACTTCCCCATTTCAGCCACATCAAGTTGTTATTATTTTGTAATTTTTTTGCTATGGGTTTTATTGTAAGAAACTGGAGGAAGGGGATTAACAATTTTATTATCTACTGTATGTTCCACATTTATTCAGATTTTTTTTTTCTCATTTCATAACTAATGAAGTAATGACGCAAATCTAGAATTGAAATAAAATATATATCATTTTCTTTGTTACCTCAGATCAAGAACTTGAGGACCCAAACAGAGGTTAGTACTGTGATGATTAGACATGCGAATACAGTATGTTTCTCATTTTCGTTCTTTCTAAATGTTCGTGCTATATTATCAAAACGTAACTCTTTGCCCTGAATTAGATATTTCATCTCATGTAGTTTCTCCTTTATTTTATTTTTCCCAAAACATTATTTATTTTTGTAGTTGTTGTTTTTGTACGGCATCAGAGACTACGGCACTCGAGCCATCCCCTCCTGAGTATTTGTGATAACACTTCAGGTGTCACAACTCCCAGAAGTTTCTGTGAGATGAACAGCGTCTAGCGAGCGAGATCAGCCTGTTTTTGTTGGGCATGCTGTTCCTTTAGACAAAAAATATTGTTGAAGAAAGTGGCTATTATTTCCCTTTATTTGCATAGTTGGTTTGCACGAGGCAATATATTTCTTTATCCAAGCATTCACTTATTACTAACTGCTGTTCAATCCTTCTCAGTTCGCCCTCGTCGCTGTCCACGTTGGTTCATCCGAAAATGCTTCATCGTAAGACACGGAAGAAGGCGACTGCGTATCTGTACCTGTGTTCGACGTTGCCGTTATCGTGGAGACGAGGCTCAAAACGACTATTAAGTGAGTGAATGACTAAATACACAGATACACTTCTGAAAATAAGAATATGATTTATAATCAAAATTAATTAACATCAATTAACTAAAATTAAATTAATTCAATTCGAGTGCCAATAGATCAATTGGTAGTCTATATAGATTAAACGGGACAGTTATGTTATATTATGTCCACATTAAGATAAACTAAGGGCCTCCACAGACTAGGCCAATTGTTATCGATAACTATTTAGTTTTCGATTATAAAAAGTTGTCGATAACAAAAAAGCCAGTGTGTGAAGCTAGTTGTCGATAACTAAGGACCTTAGTTATCGATAACTAGCTTCACACACTGGCTTTTTTGTTATCGACAACTTTTTATGATCGACAACTAAATAGTTGTCGACAACTATCTATCTAGTCTGTGGAGGCCCTAAGTACAATAAATATTTTCAAACGGTTTATGGCCGAGTTACAATTGCCAATTACCAAGCGTATAAAACATTGATTGAAGCAGGTTTTCCATACTTCCCTGTTCAATATTTAACAAATAAAGAAGCCAAAACCATGTATTATACTGTCATAAAACACGACGGGAATTTGAGAACACGAGAGAAATTTAGAAAACACGAGCCGCAGGCGAGTGTTTTCTAAATTTCTCAAGGGTTCTCAAATTCCGGGAGTGTTTTATGACAGTATAATACATGGTTTTGGCTTCTTTATGTGCTTTAAAATATAGATGTACGCGCGCGAAACGATAAAACACGCTTTTCTATGTTATATACTCTGATAAAACATGGTTTTTAACCAATCAGAGCGCGCGCATTTTTCAATCTATGTTTTAAAGCTTAATATTATATGCTCTTTCCAGTTATGATATAAACCCTATGTAAAAATGGTAGCCAATTTAAAATTATTTTGTATGCATTTAAATTAGCCTCACTAGCCTCGTTCTAGAGTAAAAATTATTTTGAATTGCATCAACTCAAAAACGAGGTTAGTAAGGCTAACTTAAATGCATACAAAATAATTTTAAATTGGCAACCATTTTTGCATAGGGTCTATTGGCCGTACTTTATCGGGTGTGTTTATTATGACAGCAGTAGAGTACCAAACGATAAACACTATATAGTACATTAATTTGTGGCTGATTGGTGGTTATAATTACGAGATAATATTATTTGAAAAACGGTGGCCTCTGGAATGATACATTACTGCACATGTGCATATTTCTTTTACGATTTTTTGAAGACATGTTAATCATTCAAGTGTCTTTTGTTACAGGTCCTTCACTACTGATGATAAACATGAGACTGGACATCCAATGATGCTTTCATTTAGAATAAAATTAGGTTAAGTTAAAAACCAACAGAGCGATAATTATAAAATATTGTAGTAATCCTGAAAGCATTAAAAATAAAAGGTCATGGCGACAAAGCTTGTGTCGTATTTTTTTTGTATGTCTTCGTAAATAACAGCAATGATACAACTTATAACTGATTGAATTGAAAAAGGTAAAACGGAATAGTAAAGCCTCTTCAAAGTCTAGTGGCCCAACAGGTCCGTATTGCCCTTTGCCGAAGTTCAAATGGAGACTCAGTGACGAGTTTTTCAATTTTAATTCATTTAAAAATTGGAGCCCATCACAACGAAAATCCCGTTTAGGGTTGTTTCGTTAGATTTCAACCATGCAGAAGGCTTTCAAAATCAGCAAAATGAGATTTTGTATGGATATGGGGGACGCCATCTCTGAAATAGAGACATATGATGAAATTTGGGCGACCTTTGACAGCTTACAGCCTGGTTACTATGTAATGTAACATAACCAAACTTGGTAAACGTACTCATTTTCATGCAATATTTATGATGATGGGATTCTTTTCTAAAATATGACGCAATTTGAACAAATGGTAAACTAGGGTCCAGTCCCTTTTTGAACTTTAGAACGGGAAATCGCTACTCTCTCTGAATGGGAAGCTAGTCCATCGCGAATACAGAAATAACACACTTGATATTTTCACTATGCTCTTTATTCCCATTTCATCATTCTACATAAACACTTGCTCCATCTGACATATTATGGAAGCATTATACATAATCTATAATCTGCATCAATAGATAGGTTTGCCTTTATCTCTCCAGTTTACCACTAAGAACTGACCTAAGGAAACAAAGATAACATTGGCGTTCGTTGAAAGCTCAAAGAAAACGACAGCATTTAATCAAAGGCATCTATGAGCTTAATCGTGAGTTAATAAGTTAAGAGAGCCGTTTTTCATTTGAGTGTCGTAAAACCAAAACCAAAACCAAAACCAAAACCATGATTGGTTTTGTTTAGCAACTGATTGGTTGAGTAGGTAGCGCGATTTTTTTAAACCAATCTCAGAACGTACTAAAGCAAAACCAATTTCGGATTACTTTCGATACTCAATTGAAGTTTGCAGACCACCGACCGACCGAATGAAATTTGTCCACCAAATCCTATAACTCATTCATATTGCTTTCGCATTCACGAGTTAAAAACGCCCGTGCTATAGACAAACTTGTGAATGTGAAATAAAGTTACTTCTCGCTGGCCTGTCAATAGTTGTTATGCTTTGTATGTGTTGATGTGTTATTATGAGAGGAGAACCAATACCTTAGCCAAAAGAGATTTCTACGCGTGCATGCAGTTCAATTGTGTATTTTTAAGAAATCATAGTTTCAAGCACAATTGTGAATAATAGACGATATAAAGTCCATTATTTAATGGAATAAAAACAAAAAGAAGTGGAAGGGAAAAATAAAATCTTCAATACTTACATATCCAAGGAAAATCAGGGGTAACCTGCAGTACAACAGTAGAATATTATGTTAAACAAAATAATTATTGTTTCTAAATTTCCTGGTAAACGTTTTGTTAGAATTTAGTAGAGAATAAGTATCTAATATCAACATTTAGCAAAAAAAGCGACAGAGATAGATGAAGGGAATGATGTTAATCTGTCAGTGACACAAGCTACGTGGAAAAAAATTCAGAGATCTTCCAACAGGAGTCGAGCCCCTGTTGGAAGAACTCGAAATTTGTTTTCCCCGAGTAGCTTGTGTCACTAAATGATTTTAAAACATATTTCTACCAAGCTTAAAATATACCATTATTTTTTCGAAAAATAGATCACGGAAGTTAAGAACTATTTTGATCTACTTACAAGGTGTTTTGCAACGTTCAACTTGGTCATTTTTTCCATCACAGCCACTTCCATTGTATTGTGGAGGAGGATTGGTACAGGATCGAGATCTCTTTCTGTAGCTTAATCCACAGGTCTTGGTGCATCGAGTCCAGGCTCCCCAGCTCGTCCAATTACCATTAACTGTCATAAGGAAAAGCAAACGGTGATATACAAAATTGTCGTCAAATCAACCTGAACAACAAAATTATTAGTATATTAAAGTATAAAATAGCAAAGAGGTGATAATATACCAAAAAAGGAACAAGGATGATAGATTGTAGAAGATCATGACACTGGTAGGAAAAATTGCCTTCATGTAACTTTGTTAATAAATAATTGAATACATTTGTAATAATATAAATAGTGTTGGATAGAAATTGGATTGAATTTGAGCTTTGATTTCCCGTTCGCCGATATTGTAGATTTTTTGTTTATGACATCGGCACGATTAACTTTCACTACACAGAAGAGCTGTTCCTTTAGAATAATGAGGGCAACCGCGTGGTAAAAAATGGCTGCGCGTGGCTAATTAAATATAGACAATTTCTGATAATTGTATCTCTTCTTTACCAGCACCTGTACGTCTTTAATTTAAGCTGCATTTTGCATTAGATAATGTGTTAACATAGAGGCCTTTGAAAATCGCAACGACAGAATATAAGTATGTTTAGACCGCTGAAGAAAATAGGTAAGGAAGTGTCGATAAGATGGTCTCGAGTGGAAACGCAAAGCTAGCGACATAATAATAATTCCAATACGAAATCAGCAGATGTAGTCACTGCATGCACACCGTAAATAAACTGCGTAAATTATGTAATTGCTAAACGTACTTGGACAAGGATAGTAGGCATGGCATCTCCGCTTCTGATATCCAATACCCACACAGGATGCCCCATTGTAAGCTGGTTTAGGATTATCGCAGACACGTTTCCTCTCTCGGATACCGTATCTACACGTTTTACTGCAAGCGGTCCAAGTAGTCCAGGAACCCCACATTCCGTCAACTGCGGAAAGAGAATGGATGATTACAAGAAAGGATGATCTAAGAGAAGGATTCCCCTTGCACCATGATATTGTTTTGAAATATATTATTAATAGTTTCGTGCCATGCTGTGAAAGTTATTTTTATTTCCTTCTGATCGATGCTCCGACATCACATGAACCCCAAGCGGATTCGAACCCTCGCATCCAGTTCGGATGATCAGATTGAAATCTTAGCAACTTACACCAATAGGCCACGAGCGCGCCGTGTGACGTCATTTCCGCCAGAGACCTTCGTCACAAATATGACCGTAAACTCCAGACGAGACTTGATCTCGCCTGACCTATTTTACGGACACAATTTTAAAACCTCGCACGCTCCGACCACCTCAATTAATATATATTTATTATTTGTTTTAGCTTTGTACAGCTCTTAGATTTCATGTTTAGGGAGGAGCTTGCAATGTTTTATTTGATAACGGAGTTAGATTTTATTTTAGCCCTCTCTCTCCAGTTGAAATTCGTGAATAGGTTCATAAATGGGATAAGGTTTTTAGTGTTTGCTTTGTATAGGTAATCGCATGGGCCCGAGTGTAATTAGGGATTAATTTCACGAGTATTTTCAAAGTTTTTACAAAATTGCCCGAGTCGCGCAGCGACGAGGGCAATTTGTAAAAACTTTGAAAATACAAGTGAAATTAATCCCTAATTGCACGAGGGAACAATGTGATTACTTGTTTATCACATAAAGGGCAAAATTTTCGAAAAACCTTCAGCGTGCAGCTAATAATTCAGCCTGCGCCGGGAACGAAAATATTCCTTTCTAAAATCACGCAGAATCACAGCAAGATCGAGCAAAACCTTACGTTCAGAACAAGATAACGCTGACTGTTATGTAATTCTTAAGAGAAAAATCTAAATCGTGAAAAAAGAAACAACAAGCTTACACTCAATCCAAGCCAAGTAAGTTAAGTTTACCTGCAGTGTTTGAATGTTTTGAAGCTTTCCGCTGCATGCGAGCTGCTTAACATGCACAATCCTACATCGATAAAACAGCAAAACGACGAGTCCAAAAACTTCACAAACTTGAAGAGGTAACTTCTCCTGTTTAATTTGACTTCTTCTTTCTTTGAACAAACTCTGTGCTATTTACTCTGGCTTGCAAGTGATGAAGCCCGTAGTAACATAACTAAGTGAAGCGAAGAAGTCAGTTGGCCGCCATGAATGAATTTCGTCGCACCTAGCCAAGTGTCTAGCTGATGCAAGTTTTCTACTTTTCAATTGTCTGTTGTTTCGAGTTAAACACTGAGATTCAGCTTTCGGAATTTCGTTTCAAGCTATCACCCGGTTTCCATTCCTTTCTCATCAAATAACTCGGAAACTGAAGTCAAACTCCCGAAGCGAAGTACAAGCGAGCGCTGTGTTTGAAAATTCTGCTCAAAATCCCGCCGTCAAGAAGCCAACTAAGTGCAGCGCGCTCAGCCAATTAGGAGCGAGGAATTTTGCCGCTTGACCAATCAGGATCAAGTAATCATGCCCTTGATTACCAAAAAGTGCCCTTGATTAAGAAAAAATGCCCTCTGTCTTAGCCAATCAGAATTCAGTAATTTTGTCCGCTATGTGATAAGTAATGGTAATAGGGCTGAGTGGAAACCAATTCGGTTTGTAATATATCATACGAAATGTTTAATTGGTGGTTTTCATCAACGTTACAAAAACTGTTTGCTTGCATGAACAACACCAGAAAATTAACAGGTAAAAGAGCAGGCAGAAATAAACGTTTTGTCCAAATTATAGCTTAGTAGCGTTTTTCATAACCGAGTTATTACCAAACGAATTTTTAGAAAATTTACAGTATTTAGTATGCCGCCGCCATGTTTGTGTCCTGCAGAGGGGCACAAATATGGCCGCCATAAAATTGCAAAAAGAAGTAGAGTAGATTGTTATTGTCAATATCATTAGCTTTCACTTCAAATCTGTTTAGAAATCACTTCTAAGTTATTATCACGTCTAAAAATTTAAAAAGGACATACAAATATTTCTGTTCAGAAATATTCATAAATTTTCAGTTCTGAAACACGTTCATCCGGGACTTCACAAATTTCAAAATGCTCTATTTCCAAAACGAAGCACAGGATCAATACAATACTTTGCATAGAGATTAATGATTTTCATGTCTAGAATATATAAAAAATAATAGCTTTGCAGGATTGACAGTTTAGATTTTAGAATTTTGATGACGTCAGATGAAAACAAAGAATAAAATCAGACGACTACGTAGCGGGAGTATGATTACAGAACGAATAGACAAAAAATTATTCTTATTCTCACGGTTGGACTGGAACTAGCTTGTAATCGAGGCTCGTGTGGGGAATATCATTACAAATATTTGCAGTTCAAAAAAAACCCCGCATGAGCCTCGATTGCAAGCTAGTTCCATTCCAACCGTGAGAATACGAATACCAATTAATCATATATATAACAAAATTCGAGGACAAATTATCATCTCCATGATAAATTCAAGGAAAAATGTTTATTTGAAAATGTTTTTGCGAATATAAAGAAACGAATATTTAGCCATGAGAAGGAAACCCAATCAAGTGGATAAAACCCTAACGAGATCTTCTCGGCTTCTCGGCTTTTCAGCCCTGCTAATGCACACTGGGGTGTGAAATATAGCAAGATCTTATCGCTTCCTCCGCCGTGCTAAATACACACTGAGTGTGTGAAATATAGCAAGATCTTCTCGCTTTTCAGCCCTGCTAAATGCACACTGGGGTGTGAAATATAACAAGATCTTCTCGTCTTCTCATCCCTGCTAAATGCACACTGGGGTTAGAAATTATAACAAGAGATCTTCTCTTACCAGAGAAAATAAAAAAACACGAAGCAAAACCTAACGTGTGGAACCGAACTAAATAGCGAGTGTAAGGAAGAACGATGCGAAACTTCGTGAGGACCAGCGGGCTAAACGAAATTACGATCGAAAGTATGCTAATAATGAAACGAATAATCAATGCATACAAAAACATAATACCGCAACGAACGAAACCAACTGAAAAGGGAGAGGAAGGAAACTGCTAAATACTGCAAGTAGGAAAAGTGGTAAGCTAGAATAAGGATGTAAAATAGGGGAAGGACAAGCGAACATGAACCAGATAAAGAGGTTGAAACGCCCAGTGAAAGGACGGCGAACTGGAGTGAGCGGGAATAGCGAATAGAGAATCAGCACGGGGGCGAGAAAAGAGCGTAAACTATAATTAAAAAAATACCAGTAATTAGTTTATTGGTTGGCCCCGGGGGTTGGCCCGTAGTACAGCCTGGGCAGCTGGGACGCAATGGACGGACAGAACCTGATCCCGCTTTGTCCGCCATTGTAGCAATATATTTCGCAGAGCAAGTGAAGGATAGTGCTTGGAGCACGCTAGTTACGTGAAAGTGATATGAAATACATTAGCCACTCGGATCTTATACTCGCTATATTATATGCAAGGGACTGGTGCGAATACTGAGCGATGATCGAAGTACGCGGAACAACGTAAAGAAGGCGACGTGGCATCTGCAAAACACACAATATTATAAAACCTCAATTATTATATTTTAAAGTTTACGCGTCAAGAGGAAAAAAACAGCAGAGTCATTCTTGCTTACATGCGAGCTGAGTCCTGTTGTCTTCGGCTCTGAATAACAGAAAACGAAAGCAAAGGATAAATAAACTAAAGATATTAGGACTGCGTCAACAAGTACGGAGGACCCAATGGAACATGATTGAAATATTTTCCATAGAGGTGGACCTCTAACATATATCATTTCTCTGCCAGCTGGTATTGATTTTAATTTTGAAACGAATCACCAGTATTCATTTTACGAAGTGCGTCAGTGTTTTTGTATGTATATTTAACTGATTCAGCCCTGACACAGCACTGATATAGTCAGATACAGCACTCACACAGAGGAAAGGACATAAATAGAGATATGCTCTACGCAGGGAATTCAATGGTAACTATTAGTCATGTGGTCTTTGTCAAAATACCCCAAATATCATTTTTGAAGTTTATCGTTACCCGTGATTAAATACAGTTACCCCGGAGAGCCCAGGAGTGCTGTATAAATACTAGCCTTATAAAATCATGAGGCAAGCATTTTGTTCGTTATCTCAAATAAAATGGAAGCAATTAGACACTGAATTATGCTAAAATAATTGTTAATTCAAGGCTATATGCATGGGTTCCTCGCAATGTTACTACATGTCCAAATTCCTTTTTTTATTTTTATACCAAGTCAGTTATCTCTTTGTTCAGATATATATATTTTTTGTTTCCATAATAATTTTTCAGTGTAGTGGTCATATATATTGCCATCCGAGGCTAAATATATTTGATATTTCATTTCACTCCACAAAACAACTACTGAGCTGGTTGTTCTTCGTGAAGCTGGTTAGAATTTAATCGTCTCACCCTTTCATCGTCCTAAGCGCTTTCTTTTTTTTTTCTGGTACTTTTTGTCTTTTTTTCTGACGTTACACACTTTTGTATTTTCTCTGTTTCTCTAATTTGTCCTGTAGCAAGTGATGTCACTCCACTGATCTGTAAATAAGCGTTTTGGGAGAGGTTGTATAAACATTGCAGTAATGACGTTGGTCATTGACATCAACAAACCCTCTCTGGATGTTGTATTTTTCGACTGTTTCCTTTATAGCTCCTGATGCAAATCCTTTTCTAAGTACCATGTGCAACCTGATTTTCTTGGCTTTCCAATATCTCTATAACAAATGCTTTGTGAAAATCATATTCTAGTCTCCTACGCAGACGCTCTGTGGGCTCGAGTACAAAGGGCCTATGGCCGTAGGAAGCTAAATCGTGTAACAAACAGTGGTTAGATCTATCAACAGCTAACAAAACGAGAACAAAACAAAAAGCAAAAGCAAAACAATCTAGACAATGCACCGCGCACCGTGATATTTTCCAAGTGGCGTTTTGGTTTTAATATTAGAATATGCTTGATATACAGCAAAGATACAATGATCTACCTGTACATTTTGTATGTTGTTCACTCATGTGATTTTTTTTAGCATTATGATCTTCGCATTTTTATGCAATGATTGTTATTAAATTTATAAATTTGTAGCTGCATTCTGGTCACAAAACACAGTTAATGTTTTTTAAAATTCACAAGGAAAAAATGGTGGAAGTTAATATCATTAAAACTAATTAAGTCCAAAGTGTTATCAATAAGGAGGACGTTTCAACAATGTGGCTATCGACCAAGCAAAAAATAATGTAGCACAGTCATGGCCTCAGACGTCAGTTTATTCTGGTTATTCTTTATCAATATTATTAAAAAGGTTTTGAGTAATAAATTGTAAGCCAAATATAATGTATAGCGGTTTGCTTGACGTTATTTGATATTAAACGTGGCTATAAAATATTTCCTATTTAAAAATACTCGCTAGACAACATTAAAATAATTAGTTCCTGTAACTTTTCAATTGGTATTAATCATGTCAAGTTGTTAACAATAGCAAACCTCAATACAACTAAGTAGCTGTACAGTAACAGCTCGATATACTGATAACTCACGAATACACATCCTTCAACACACGTTTCTTCTCCTAGCTACGTTAACGTTCTTTATGAATGAAATATATGAAATTAAATATAAAAATTATATCCATATAAAAATTATTATTGATATTAGAATGATATTAGAATCACCCAAAAACACATAAAATTGAGTGATTAGACCGTCCTTGTTCCATTCTCTTGATTCAAAGCTGTCACAGCCATGGAATTGAAGCTTTTGATTATCGCTGTCTTGTTTCTCGGGATCTGTGCAGCATTTTCCTTGCCAGAGGAACAGGAAAATAATGAAGGTATAAAATAATATGCGAATCAAATTTGCTCATTGACTGTTTGACACTAGCTTTTTCTATTGCGATTTTTCATAATAACTCATATCTGCTAATTTCTCCATAGATACTCCAAGCGAAGAGGAAGGTGAGTCAAACAAATGTTTTTTTTGTTTTTTTTTGGTCACAAAATCAATAAAATAAAGGCGTAAGACATAATTTTGTTTATCTTCAAACTCGTGTAAAATAGAACAAAGGCTGTTCGGTGTCATATCACTGTATAAGTTGAACTCGTTATAATGGCAAGAACAGTGAGCTAACTCGTTTTTGTTATCAAACCTGTAGCTCCAGAACTTGATGAAGCAGAAACTGGTAAGTGATCATTATGATGATTCAAAAATTGGAAATGACAACATGACACAAAAGAACTAATGTTTGTCCAACATCAATCTTGCCTGAGATTATTTATACCACATACAAAATTTCTAATAACATAAGGTTTAGTCAAAATTGAAAATGATGACATGGAGTCATCGAAACGTCGTTCGACTTTAATATCGCTGATTTTTCATTCTAAAAACATACAAAATTCACAGGTAAATAGCAACACGAACTAAAATACTGTAAAATGAGAGATCTAGATTACTATACAATGAGGACTGAACAAAAAAAGGGACTGCACCGCAGTGTCAAATATTGTGATCAGTGTACTGGGATGGAGGTAAAGTTGTCTGTGTTGTTTTCCTCATCACAGTTGATAAGAGTTTGTAAGATTCCCTTCAGTTCTGTTGCGTTAAACATTTGAAGAATGTTAAATTAACTTTCTTGAGCATAGACAATATTAAACTGCTCATTTATCTCTATTTCCAGATCTTGAAGACCCAATGAAAGGTACGTTAGAGCAACATGCTAGTAATTTTAGGCTCCGCTCTTATATCTTCATATACCATCGATACTCTTACGGGTATACTTGTAGACTCCGTATGGACCTTTCTTTCAATGTTGTTCTATTTCATTTCAGTTCGCAGGCCTTTCCGCTGTCCAAAAAGCTGGCGCAGAAATGCTTCTTCGTCAAACATTGTTATCGACGAATCCTCATTTGTCGCTGGCTTTCCACCTAAGCGTTATGACGAGGACGAGACTGAATTCGATGATCAAGTGAATGATGAAATGATCGAGACTCCAGAAGATCAAACGGAGGAGTTTGATGAAACAAGTAAGAAAAAATTAGTGTACATGGGGCTGACGATTAATTTTTAATTGAGCACTTTGTCACCCACTTCCCCATTTTCAGCCACATCAAGTTGTTATTTATTTTGTAATTTTTTTGCTATGGGTTTTATTGTAAGAAACTGGAGGAAGGGGATTAACAATTTTATTATCTACTGTATGTTCCACATTTATTCAGATTTTTTTTTCTCATTTCATAACTAATGAAGTAATGACGCAAATCTAGAATTGAAATAAAATATATATCATTTTCTTTGTTACCTCAGATCAAGAACTTGAGGACCCAAACAGAGGTTAGTACTGTGATGATTAGAACATGCGAATACAGTATGTTTCTCATTTTCGTTCTTTTCTAAATGTTCGTGCTATATTATCAAAACGTAACTCTTTGCCCTGAATTAGATATTTCATCTCATGTAGTTTCTCCTTTATTTTATTTTTCCCAAAACATTATTTATTTTTGTAGTTGTTGTTTTTGTACGGCATCAGAGACTACGGCACTCGAGCCATCCCCTCCTGAGTATTTGTGATAACACTTCAGGTGTCACAACTCCCAGAAGTTTCTGTGAGATGAACAGCGTCTAGCGAGCGAGATCAGCCTGTTTTTGTTGGGCATGCTGTTCCTTTAGACAAAAAATATTGTTGAAGAAAGTGGCTATTATTTCCCTTTATTTGCATAGTTGGTTTGCACGAGGCAATATATTTCTTTATCCAAGCATTCACTTATTACTAACTGCTGTTCAATCCTTCTCAGTTCGCCCTCGTCGCTGTCCACGTTGGTTCATCCGAAATGCTTCATCGTAAGACACGGAAGAAGGCGACTGCGTATCTGTACCTGTGTTCGACGTTGCCGTTATCGTGGAGACGAGGCTCAAAACGACTATTAAGTGAGTGAATGACTAATACACAGATACACTTCTGAAAATAAGAATATGATTTATAATCAAAATTAATTAACATCAATTAACTAAAATTAAATTAATTCAATTCGAGTGCCAATAGATCAATTGGTAGTCTATATAGATTAAACGGGACAGTTATGTTTATATTATGTCCACATTAAGATAAACTAAGGGCCTCCACAGACTAGGCCAATTGTTATCGATAACTATTTAGTTTTCGATTATAAAAAGTTGTCGATAACAAAAAAGCCAGTGTGTGAAGCTAGTTGTCGATAACTAAGGACCTTAGTTATCGATAACTAGCTTCACACACTGGCTTTTTTGTTATCGACAACTTTTTATGATCGACAACTAAATAGTTGTCGACAACTATCTATCTAGTCTGTGGAGGCCCTAAGTACAATAAATATTTTCAAACGGTTTATGGCCGAGTTACAATTGCCAATTACCAAGCGTATAAAACATTGATTGAAGCAGGTTTTCCATACTTCCCTGTTCAATATTTAACAAATAAAGAAGCCAAAACCATGTATTATACTGTCATAAAACACGACGGGAATTTGAGAACACGAGAGAAATTTAGAAAACACGAGCCGCAGGCGAGTGTTTTCTAAATTTCTCAAGGGTTCTCAAATTCCGGGAGTGTTTTATGACAGTATAATACATGGTTTTGGCTTCTTTATGTGCTTTAAAATATAGATGTACGCGCGCGAAACGATAAAACACGCTTTTCTATGTTATATACTCTGATAAAACATGGTTTTAACCAATCAGAGCGCGCGCATTTTTCAATCTATGTTTTAAAGCTTAATATTATATGCTCTTTCCAGTTATGATATAAACCCTATGTAAAAATGGTAGCCAATTTAAAATTATTTTGTATGCATTTAAATTAGCCTCACTAGCCTCGTTCTAGAGTAAAAATTATTTTGAATTGCATCAACTCAAAAACGAGGTTAGTAAGGCTAACTTAAATGCATACAAAATAATTTTAAATTGGCAACCATTTTTGCATAGGGTCTATTGGCCGTACTTTATCGGGTGTGTTTATTATGACAGCAGTAGAGTACCAAACGATAAACACTATATAGTACATTAATTTGTGGCTGATTGGTGGTTATAATTACGAGATAATATTATTTGAAAACGGTGGCCTCTGGAATGATACATTACTGCACATGTGCATATTTCTTTTACGATTTTTTGAAGACATGTTAATCATTCAAGTGTCTTTTGTTACAGGTCCTTCACTACTGATGATAAACATGAGACTGGACATCCAATGATGCTTTCATTTAGAATAAAATTAGGTTAAGTTAAAAACCAACAGAGCGATAATTATAAAATATTGTAGTAATCCTGAAAGCATTAAAAATAAAAGGTCATGGCGACAAAGCTTGTGTCGTATTTTTTTGTATGTCTTCGTAAATAACAGCAATGATACAACTTATAACTGATTGAATTGAAAAAGGTAAAACGGAATAGTAAAGCCTCTTCAAAGTCTAGTGGCCCAACAGGTCCGTATTGCCCTTTGCGAAGTTCAAATGGAGACTCAGTGACGAGTTTTTCAATTTTAATTCAATTTAAAAATTGGAGCCCATCACAAGGAAAATCCCGTTTAGGGTTGTTTCGTTAGATTTCAACCATGTAGAAGGCTTTCAAAATCAGCAAAAATGAGATTTTGTATGGATATGGGGGACGCCATCTCTGAAATAGAGACATATGATGAAATTTGGGCGACCTTTGACAGCTTACAGCCTGGTTACTATGTAATGTAACATAACCAAACTTGGTAAACGTACTCATTTTCATGCAATATTTATGATGATGGGATTCTTTTCTAAATATGACGCAATTTGAACAAATGGTAAACTAGGGTCCAGTCCCTTTTTGAACTTTAGAACGGGAAATCGCTACTCTCTCTGAATGGGAAGCTAGTCCATCGCGAATACAGAAATAACACACTTGATATTTTCACTATGCTCTTTATTCCCATTTCATCATTCTACATAAACACTTGCTCCATCTGACATATTATGGAAGCATTATACATAATCTATAATCTGCATCAATAGATAGGTTGCCTTTATCTCTCCAGTTTACCACTAAGAACTGACCTAAGGAAACAAAGATAACATTGGCGTTCGTTGAAAGCTCAAAGAAAACGACAGCATTTAATCAAAGGCATCTATGAGCTTAATCGTGAGTTAATAAGTTAAGAGAGCCGTTTTCATTTGAGTGTCGTAAAACCAAAACCAAAACCAAAACCAAAACCATGATTGGTTTTGTTTAGCAACTGATTGGTTGAGTAGGTAGCGCGATTTTTTTAAACCAATCTCAGAACGTACTAAAGCAAAACCAATTTCGGATTACTTTCGATACTCAATTGAAGTTTGCAGACCACCGACCGACCGAATGAAATTTGTCCACCAAATCCTATAACTCATTCATATTGCTTTCGCATTCACGAGTTAAAAAACGCCCGTGCTATAGACAAACTTGTGAATGTGAAATAAAGTTACTTCTCGCTGGCCTGTCAATAGTTGTTATGCTTTGTATGTGTTGATGTGTTATTATGAGAGGAGAACCAATACCTTAGCCAAAAGAGATTTCTACGCGTGCATGCAGTTCAATTGTGTATTTTTAAGAAATCATAGTTTCAAGCACAATTGTGAATAATAGACGATATAAAGTCCATTATTTAATGGAATAAAAACAAAAAGAAGTGAAAGGGAAAAAATAAAATCTTCAATACTTACATATCCAAGGAAAATCAGGGGTAACCTGCAGTACAACAGTAGAATATTATGTTAAACAAAATAATTATTGTTTCTAAATTTCCTGGTAAACGTTTTGTTAGAATTTAGTAGAGAATAAGTATCTAATATCAACATTTAGCAAAAAAAAGCGACAGAGATAGATGAAGGGAATGATGTTAATCTGTCAGTGACACAAGCTACGTGGAAAAAAATTCAGAGATCTTCCAACAGGAGTCGAGCCCCTGTTGGAAGAACTCGAAATTTGTTTTCCCCGAGTAGCTTGTGTCACTAAATGATTTTAAAACATATTTCTACCAAGCTTAAAATATACCATTATTTTTTCGAAAAATAGATCACGGAAGTTAAGAACTATTTTGATCTACTTACAAGGTGTTTTGCAACGTTCAACTTGGTCATTTTTTCCATCACAGCCACTTCCATTGTATTGTGGAGGAGGATTGGTACAGGATCGAGATCTCTTTCTGTAGCTTAATCCACAGGTCTTGGTGCATCGAGTCCAGGCTCCCCAGCTCGTCCAATTACCATTAACTGTCATAAGGAAAAGCAAACGGTGATATACAAAATTGTCGTCAAATCAACCTGAACAACAAAATTATTAGTATATTAAAGTATAAAATAGCAAAGAGGTGATAATATACCAAAAAAGGAACAAGGATGATAGATTGTAGAAGATCATGACACTGGTAGGAAAAATTGCCTTCATGTAACTTTGTTAATAAATAATTGAATACATTTGTAATAATATAAATAGTGTTGGATAGAAATTGGATTGAATTTGAGCTTTGATTTCCCGTTCGCCGATATTGAAGATTTTTGTTTATGACATCGGCACGATTAACTTTCACTACACAGAAGAGCTGTTCCTTTAGAATAATGAGGGCAACCGCGTGGTAAAAAATGGCTGCGCGTGGCTAATTAAATATAGACAATTTCTGATAATTGTATCTCTTCTTTACCAGCACCTGTACGTCTTTAATTTAAGCTGCATTTTGCATTAGATAATGTGTTAACATAGAGGCCTTTGAAATCGCAACGACAGAATATAAGTATGTTTAGACCGCTGAAGAAAATAGGTAAGGAAGTGGTCGATAAGATGGTCTCGAGTGGAAACGCAAAGCTAGCGACATAATACTAATTCCAATACGAAATCAGCAGATGTAGTCACTGCATGCACACCGTAAATAAACTGCGTAAATTATGTAATTGCTAAACGTACTTGGACAAGGATAGTAGGCATGGCATCTCCGCTTCTGATATCCAATACCCACACAAGATGCCCCATTGTAAGCTGGTTTAGGATTATCACAGACACGTTTCCTCTCTCGGATACCGTATCCACACGTTTTACTGCAAGCGGTCCAAGTAGTCCAGGAACCCCACATTCCGTCAACTGCGGAAAGAGAATGGATGATTACAAAAAAGGATGATCTAAGAGAAAGATTCCCCTTGCCCCATGATATTGTTTTGAAAATTATTTTTATTTTCTTCTGATCGATGCCCCGACATCGCATTACTCGAACTGACCAATCAGTTTTTTTTTTTGAAGAACAGAAATCAGTTAGCGCTCTTAAAATAGCTCAGCTATGGAATGAAAAATTAAAAATAGATTTCAAAAGATTGTCATTGGAAGAGACCCATGAATGGGGGAAGGCTTATCTTTGGTCATTTTCACTTCTTTGATGGAAGTTAGCGAACTAAATATGATTATCTATGTGAAATAATAACTCTTCTAAAAGTCACGTGTTCAATAGAAACATTTAGTGCCATAAATGGTGCACTGTATGACATAGTTGTAGAATATTTAATGTTATGTTCCTATTCTCTAACCTGGGCAAGGAACGTTCTCATTGCAAGTGTCTGTCTCTTTGGAGTTTCCTTCGCATTTCTTTCCACCGAACTGAGCCGCTGGAGAATTGCATTCACGAGTTCTTGATTGTTTTCCTTCTTTGCACGTCTTACTACATGTGCTCCATTCGCTCCACTGTCCCCAGTTCCCATCAACTACAAACAACCAAAAAAGGAATAAAAAACTGGGTCGAAGAAAAAACTTATTTACAGTCGAAACTTTACTAACCGTCACCTCTATACATCGGTCAGGATTTTTCGTGCCTATTGTGCGCTGATCCATAACTCTTTACTATTATTGAAATATCTCTACAACGGCTGCCTCCCTACAATGACCAGTATAGACCATTTCCGAGTTGCCTTTTGTCTCTGTTTCAAAACGAGTCCTGATGCACAACCTTTGTTATGGGAATTAGTTTTACCTGCACGTTCATTGTCTTGCAAATCAAACTAATTTCCATAACAAAGGTTGTGCACCAGGACTCGTTTTGAAACAGAAGCAAAAGGCAACTCGGAAATGTCCCGGTTCTGCCCCAGGGGGCCACATAGAAGAGAGGTTTAAATGTATTTATCTAACAGAAGGGTCATTCCACCTTTTTTTAATATAAACGAACTCATGAAATTAACTACACGCCTGGAATAAGGCTGTGGAATTTTTCAACGTGTAAAAATAATAAAAACCCGCATTATTACCCACATTATTACCCGAATTAAAAGTTGAACCGGCTTTGTGTTTTTTGTTTATTATTCCGAGCAATCTCTCGTTCTGTAATAATTAATTAATTAATTAATTATATTCGGTTTTGAGGAGGGATTGGGAGAGTTCCAGAAATAATGTGAGGTATGGTATGACTACCAGATCGATCAGGCTGCAAAATAATAATAGGGATAGTTTGTTGTTCATGCATGTATGCATCGCAGACTACGTAGGATGTAACATTCAAAATTGTTATTTACAGTTATTTACATTTGCCGATTGCTCAAAAATAGCTCAAACCAACCAAACGCTTCCTCAAAATAAATCTCAACCTAAAAGCTTCGGTCATGTAAGAATTCTCAGTTACATTTGGAATAATCTCAGTTGTACAAGATATGGTTACCTGGGCACTTATCTTTGTTACAAAGACGTCTTTGTCTAAATGGCCCTTGGCATTCTTTACCCCCGTAAGCAGGTGCAGGACTACTGCATGTACGCGTCCTTGAATGTTCCCCTCCTCCGCATGTTTTACTACATTTACTCCACGCTCCCCACTCGCCCCAATTTCCATCAACTGAAAATAAAATTAGAAAAGTGATTTTTAAATTAAAACTATTGTCAAGAGAGGATAATATAAGGAAGCATCCCCCCACCCCCTACATAAGTGTTTTTATAAAATAAAATAAAAAGAGAGAGAGAGAGGCTGAGTTTTTGAAATCTATTTTTAATTTTCAGTCCACAGCTGACGGGCGACCTCCTTGTGCCGTTGTCGAAAGCGAGCATTCCTTTGGTAGATTGTAGGTAGCTGTCATTATCACACATGCTGATTGGAAACATAAATACCTGGGCATGGGACCTTTTCGTTACAATCTTGAGTTTGGCTTGACTTTCCATCGCATTTCTTTCCACCGTACTGAGGAGCAGGTAAATTACATTCACGAGTTCTTGATTGTTTTCCTTGTGTGCACGTCTTAGTGCATGTGCTCCATTCGCTCCACTCTCCCCAGTTTCCATCAACTGAAGCAAAAATTATTATAATCGTAAGCGTCGCACAGGCATGTGTATGTCTACATCTATTTTACTAAAATAAAATATATCAAGGAAAGCAATAGTGAATGGTATCGTCTACAAAGACGTATCTCAATGAAACTGACCAAATTGAAAAAACTGACGACAAGCTTACCTGGGCAAGGGACGTCCCGGTTGCAAACTTGACTTTCAGTTGACTTTCCTTCACATATCTTTCCACCGTACTGAGGAGCAGGTGAATTACATTCACGAGTTCTTGATTGTTTTCCTTCTTTGCACGTCTTAGTGCATGTGCTCCATTCGCTCCACTCTCCCCAGTTTCCATCAACTGGAGCAAAAATTGTTATAATCGTAAGCGTTGCACAGGCATGTGTATGTATACATCTATTTTACTAAAAGAAAATATATCAAGGAAAGCAATAGTGAATGGTATCGTCTACAAATACGTATCTCAAAGAAGCACCAAATTAAAGAAACTGACCACAATCCAAGCTTACCTGGGCAAGGGACGTTCTGGTTGCAAACTTGACTATCAGTTGACTGTCCATCGCATTTCTTTCCACCGTACTGAGGAGTAGGTGAATTACATTCACGACTTCTTGACTGTTTTCCTTCTTTGCACGTCTTAGTGCATGTGCTCCATTCGCTCCACTTTCCCCAGTTTCCATCAACTAAAGAAAAAATTATACAGTCATTCTCAAATCATTATTAATGGTTTATTCAAAGGTAAAATGGAGACAGAGATAAAAACAAATGATCCTGGATTCGGAGCCTGAACGTTGACCTCATTACAAGACGATATCTCTCTCCACTCCCTGATCGATGCTGGTGTTTAATTTAGATTGGCACCGATGAATCGTTGAGGTAAAGTGGCAAATGTTTAAGGGTGGTTTGTGATGGACTGGCCTCTCTTCCAGGAGGAGTAGCGATACTCCTTTCGCGTAATACTTCCAAAACATTGAAAACCGGAGGCACTGATGAGCTGCCATGCCCATTTAATAACGTATAATGTATTTATAACGGACGCGGTTCCCAATAAAAGTTCATGAATCTGAAGCTGGGTTTACACTTTATAAGTTCTTACCTGGACAAGGTACATCCTTGTTGCAAATACGGATTTCATTTGGTTTGCCGTCACATAGTTTCCCACCATACTGGGGAGCTGGTGACTTGCATTCTCTTGTCCTGGATTGTTTTCCTTCTCTGCATGTCTTACTACAGGTGCTCCAGCTACTCCACTCGGCCCAGTTTCCATCAACTATAACGGAAGAAAAATAATTACAGAGAATGACTTAAAATTGCCACATATATATATGGATTTTTTTAAACCCAAATAATTGATTGGTTTGGCGTGAATCACGCACAATCTTTAAATTTGTAAATTAAGATAGAATGTAATACTGTCAGTCATTTCATTTTCAAATGTTGCTGTGAAGTAAAATGACAGACGTCACATATTTTATATGGATTAAATAGACCAAATAAATCAAATTTCTTTTTTTTTTGGCGCGACCTGCTGCTTAAAATATATACATATACATGCCATTTCGTTGTGCTGATTGATATTTAATTTGTACTTTCATAAAGTTCTTGATAGTTAGTACATATACCTTACACAATAGCAAATCAATGCAATGAATAAATTAACAAATAAATAAGCAAGCGAGTTATGGAAAATGAACAATTATATATAGCATAGCTTCGTCATTTCGGTCAAACAGTGCCGTTTTGCAAATTATATACATTACTAACCTGGGCAGGGCACTTTCTTGTTGCAAATGCGGCTTTCCTTTGGCTTGCCATCGCACGCTTTTCCGCCATAGAGAGGGGATGGGGAATTACATTCACGAGTTCTTGACTGTTTTCCTTCTCTGCACGTCTTAGTGCATGTGCTCCATTCGCTCCACTCTCCCCAGTTTCCATCAACTAAAGACAAAATTATCAAATATCAAATAGTAGCACTGGACGAAAAAAAAATACCTTAATTTTGTTCAACAAAGAGTGCATAATAGCAAAATTAGGAAAATAAGTGAACAAAATGAGAGAAAATAATTCGCTCTACTCTCCCAATTTCCGTCAACTTAACATAAAATCATTATTAATGGTTCATTCAAAGGTAAAATGGAGACAGAAGATAAAAACAAGTGAGCCTGGATTCGGAGCCTGTACGTTGACCTCATGGCAAGACGATGTCTCTCTCCATCCCCTGATCGATGCTGTTGTTTAGATTGGTACCGATGAATAGGCCATTTCCGAGTTGCCTTTTACCTCTGTTTCAAAACGAGTTCTGGTGCACGCCTTTCATATGGAAATGAGTCTGGGCCCGGTTTTTCGAAAGCCAATTAACGCTAACCCAGGATTAAAAGTTAATCAAGCTTTGAATTTCTCTTGTATAAAAGTGTTTTCTCTGCTAATGTTTAGTAAAGTTTGAGATTAGTCAAAGTCAAAACAGAAAGACAAATAATATAAACGGAAAACCTCAATCAAAAGTTACAAAACTGAAATCAAAATTCGCGCTAATCCTGGATTAGCTTAATCGTCCTTTGAACAACCCGGCCCTGATTTGCAAGACAATGAACGTGGAAGTAAAACTCATTTCCATATGAAAGCTTGAGCACCAGGACTCGTTTTGAAACAGAGGCAAAGGGAACTCGGAAATGGCCTATTGTTTAGGTAAGGTGGCAAAAGTTTTAAGGGTGGCTTGTGATGGACTGGCCTCTCCTCCAAAACATTTAAAACCGGTGGCACTGATGAGCTGCCCTGCCCATTTAATTAATTTTAAAATGCATTTATTAACGGTCACGGTTCCCAATAACAGTTCATGAATCTGAAGCTGGGTTTACACTTAATAAGTTCTTACCTGGACAAGGAACATCCTTGTTGCAAATACGGATTTCATTTGGTTTGCCGTCACATAGTTTCCCACCATACTGGGGAACTGGTGACTTGCATTCTCTTGTCCTGGATTGTTTTCCTTCTTTGCATGTCTTACTACAGGTGCTCCAGCTACTCCACTCGGCCCAGTTTCCATCAACTATAACGGCAGAAAAATAATTACAGAGAATGACTTAAAGATGCCACATATCTAAATATATATTTTTGCTTTTTGGAAACTAATTAATTGGTTTGGCGTGAATCACGCAGTCTTTAAATTTGTGAATGAAGATAGAATGGGATTTTGTCAGTCATTTCCTTTTCAAATGTTGCTGTGAAGTAAAATAGCTTAGAAGCTTAACGTGCGATAGATGATACTTAACATCCTACAATTTATCTGGTTATGTATAGAAATTGAGTGCAATTTCGTAAACGTAAGAGGCCACATATTTTCTATGGATTAACAGTGCGTTCCTACGACTTAAAATATATATGCCATTTGATTTCGTTATGCTGATTGATATTTACTTTGTACTATGATAAGGTACTTGATAGTTAGCACAATAGACAATACAAAATAAATTCAAGAAATAAATGAACAAATAGATAGGCAAGGGAGTTATGGAAAATGGTCAAATACATTTTCATAGCTCTGTCACTTCAGCAAAACAGCGCAGTGTTGCAAATTGTATACATTACTTACCTGGGCAGGGCACTTTTTTGTTGCAAATGCGGCTTTCCTTTGGCTTGCCATCGCACGCTTTTCCGCCATAGAGAGGGGATGGGGAATTACATTCACGAGTTCTTGACTGTTTTCCTTCTCTGCACGTCTTAGTGCATGTGCTCCATTCACTCCATTCGCCCCAATTCCCATCAACTAATTGAAAAAGCAAAATGTACATATTGAAAATAAGTAAAGTTTTCAAAAATTCCAACTCTTTAGACTGTAGATCGACAGAAAATGGTTTACTTAATGTTCTTCGGAGAGTACTCGGGGATAACATTTTGTAAAATCGATATTTTTAAAATAACATCGTGTCCTATACAAATGCCATTGATTTGCCATTTTCAGATAATATATAAAACTCCGAGGGCGGGGGCATCCTGAAAGGTATTTTAAGATGTCAATGCCAAATGTGATGAATATTTCTTTGAATGCAAATACTGGTGTAAAATTAGAACTGTATCGTTCTAGGTGAAAATTAGAGGTTCGCGCGAATAGGAAGGATATGCCACTGGCGAAGAGTACCAATCTACAAAGCAGTTAAATTTACCCCCGAATATTATCATGCATGCGGGTGACGAGGATAAAAAACAACAGAAACAAGGAGATACTACTACCAAATTACCAACGTTTATTAAGTAATATATCAAACACGAGAGATGCTGTTTCATCATATTTCTAAACGCCGAGGAGAGAGTTGAAAATACGATGCCAGGTGGAGTATTTTAACGAAATTTAGGTGTTTGTAAATCGGATGACACACTATCACTGTATATATTTTTGTATATAGTTTCCAATTTTTTATCCATCGAAGGCTGTCTGACAGCCGAAAGCTCGACGATTTTATTGTATTTAGCCAGAGAAAGTTTTTATAAATTTTTCATATGTTTTGTCCTGGCTACGGTTCTTCAATTTTTAAACTCTCTCGAAGCTTCTCGAGTGTTTGATATATCTTCTCAATCGAAACAAAACCTAAGTAGAAAACGGCGAAATAAAATCGCAATAATCTATGCTAATTAAGACCGGGTATTTCCTTTGCTTTATTAATGAGTTTGAGAACAGAGGTTTAAAACAGAACTGACCTGGACATTGTACATTATCATTGCATACGCGAATCTCTTCCCGTTTGCCTGCACAACCTATTCCACCATATTGGGGAGCAGGGGAATTACATTTGCGAGTTCTTGATTGTTTTCCTTCTTTGCACGTCTTAGTGCATGTGCTCCATTCGCTCCACTCTCCCCAGTTGCCATCAACTGGTTAAAAATAGTAAAGGAAAAGGTCCATAACATTTCTAATAACTCGTTAGGTAGTTATGCATGTATAAATGCGTGGTCTCGCGCGCGTTGGAGTAGGATTGCTTGTCTAGTTGTTTGATTTTTATTTGTTTATACCTTAATCTCACTTACTTTCGCGAGTACTAATTTTCGCGATTTTCACGATTGAAAAATATTCGCGAAATTAAATATCTTACTTGTTTTGTTCTAAGTACTGATACTTTCTCAATTGAACGCTTTATTTTTGATCAAGAATGTCGGATTTATTAAATGGTGATTAAAAATTGGTGACATTTTTGCGAAATTGAGTACTCATTGAGTTCAAAAATCAATTCTCGAAATATAGCATTGTCTTTTTCGCGAAATTAAGTACGCGCGAAAATTAGCGAGAATAAAGTACATGCCGTATGTTTGCTTCCTACAATAGCCCTCATTGGTGGGAAACAAAAATCAATATTTGTCAGTTGATAAAATGCTTACGTCTCTGTTTAAGAAAATTAAATAAAAAATAAATGTTAATGGCAAAAAAAGGATTGATCATTCAAAACTATTACCTGGGCACTCTCTCGTGTTACAGGCACGTGATTCGTCAGATTCGTTATCGCATGCTTTGCCACCATACGCAGGCTTGGGATTGGTGCATTCTCGTTTCTTTGTCTGTTTACCACCACCGCAACTCTTGGTACAATCATTCCATGAGCCCCACTTTCCCAGTTTCCATCAACTAAACAAAACAAATCATGTAGGCAAAAAGTGTAATGAGCTTTATCACTGTTCTTGCATGCATGCAAGAATTTCTACACGTGTACACCTGCGCGTACTGAAAACATTTCTAAGCTCAGCTGTTCCATATAGCTTAATTCAAACTGCATTTTAATTCCATTCAAATTTTGATGGTATTGCATTATAATTCTCAACACCTGGTAGCTACGATCACTTTGCGTTGCAGTCCCATTTCAAAGTAGCTCCAAAATAACTCGACAAGAAAAAAGGAGAGAAATCAGATATTATTTAGATTTAAAATTCCTGTTTTATATATTACCTTCGCAAGAGCTGCATGTCTTCTGGCATTTAAAATACTTAAACGAAGAATAACCACAATAGCCTTGTTTTCTGTAGGACAGACATTTCTCCGCACCATAACGGTCGCTGTCTGGTCCTGTCAATAGTAAATAACTCCTTGTAAGTTTCTATGGCGCCATAATATATATTTTTTATTTTGAAGGTGCAGAACGGATATAGCTGTTCAGACTTTGGAATAAACGATCCCTCTAAAAACAACCGCATTTGTAGCGGCGGGAAGGTGGTGTAGATACAATGCGTTACTCCCACATTGACATACCAATGGCATGGCACTTATGAATTGCAAACACATTTTAGGTCATTATAAAATAGCACTGGCTCTCAAATACGCTCCTCTTCTAAAATGTTCTCAGTTTAAAGCGTACAGTAAATTCTCTTGAGTAAATTGATTAATATAGATAATATCAAAATATAGTAAGTACATGTCAAGGAACCAACACACGAATAGGCACGTGACTGAAACATGTACATCTGAAAATGACTCAGATTCAGATAATTAAATCACCTTTACATCCTGAACATGTTTTTCGGCAGTGTTTCATGTGTTCATCGCACTTTCCTGCTTTCTTTATATTGTAGCATGACTCGCATTTGTAAATGTCCAAGCAGTCTGGAGAAATAAAAGCACACGAGTACAAAAACTTGAAATCAATTAACATTTAACAGTTGATAGTACCGGTTAAAAAATCATCTAATGGCACTTTTAAACACGGCAGCAAAAATTGGAAAGCCGGTTTGCCATCCTTACATGTACTTCCTGATTACCATGTCTTGAGTTTATGTTTGGAGTAGGATTATAATAATTTTAATTTAGAACCTTTTATTTGGAAATATTTATATACATGGTATCAAGGTTGGGCAGTCCATTGCAGTACATAATGACTCTCTCCGCTTTGACACCCTAGGTCCGCTATTCCTTCCCAGCTTGCCCGTCGAAAAAAGTTCTAGATCAGGCTTCAAATTATAAAAAAATAATTTTTACTAATTTTTGGTAATTATAAGACTAAGTTATGGATGTTTTACGATTGCAATTTTTTTAACTTACTGTTAAAATAGCCAGAGTCATCCGAGGAAACCTGATTATTATCTGAAAAGAAAAATATGAAACTTGTCTTGTAACACTTTATATGCTTAACACAATACATATATAAGTCCAATTTGAACGAAATATCGTATACACATCCCAATGCAAGCGAGCACAACCACGCAATAATACTAGTCATACTAGGCAGAGTGCAAGGCGGGGTTGGTATTATGGGGTCGACCAAATCAACACATTTATGTGATCCAGCTAACCGTTCCAAATTTCTTTAACTCAACATACAAGACAAGTATTTTAAAAAAGTATCTTGAATACTACTATATAGATTCTTTGTACTTCGATCTGGAAAGGAAGAGTAGTATTGAAGACCTTTACTGCGTGGAAAAGCATTTATCTCAGCTCAGCTCAGGTCAGATAAGTTCAGTTTATTCTTGTTATATATCATGATCCCTCTGAATAGAATCCCGGTTATAAAACTGAAGGAGGTGAAAATCTGAATTGAACTAAATATTAATTGTTTTAAAAAGGTCAATCGAACACAATTACAATTTGCATAGAAATGCTTTTAAATGGCTAAAGGAAAATAAAGTCAATGTAACGAACATGCGTTGTGAATAAAAAATCTTACCGTTTTCTTCATCTGAGCTCTCTGCAAATGGCCAAAACGCAGAAGCAAAATGGAAAGCTAAGGCAAAAAACAACAAATGATAGAACAGCATCTTGCTTGTGTAACCGACAAGGCTAAGCCAGCTGTGCTATAGAGAAACTAAACTCGAGTTTATATACCGGTCGAGTCGAAATGTTTAACAAACGGTGAACAAAAGAAACTCCGGAGACAAACTTTAACAATATACTTGGTTACTTTTGTTCATTTTCTTGCTAAAGGACTTTCAAAGAAGAAAATTTCATTGAATGCAATATATTGGAATGAAAGCTTAGTGATATTTCTTTGTTGTATATGTATGGCCCAAACCCTCGGAAAACTCCATTTCTGCATCGCTTTTCGACAAATACCATTTGTCAAAAAGATTTTGTGCAGGACAAATAAAAATTTTGCTAGCTTTTCAGTTTCCTTGCCGGCCTTACAGAGACCACTAATTATTACCTATTCCATTTGTGCGAAAAGTAATTTTATAGTAGACAAAGGTGTTATAACCATAAATGATATTATACTTGTACCATTTAATTTCTTTACCACAATTTAATATACTGTTTTTTCGTGATTGCCTTTTTTCTACGTTTCAATAAATAATTTGGATCGTGTAGTAACGTTTCCTAAAAATATACCTTCTATATTCGTCAACTTCTTGTTATATATTTTTATCATTAACTTTAACTTTGTTAATGTGCGCAAAGTGGAGTAAATAGTGCTTATTTGTATTACATTCGAGACATTTTAGTCGTGATTCTTACACGAAACTATTCAATTCCTTACTGGTAGTTACTAGCGACCAGTACTAATGGAAGTTCCTACAAATTTCTGCAAGATTGTGATTTTCAGAAGTTTAATTATTTAGATTTTCTCGTCTATAGTAAATAAAGTGAGTAATTAATCGTGATTTTATTTTATTTTATAAAAAGAGCGATGCCCATGTAACCCACACACTAAATGCATTTATATAGATGCTCTAACGCACATATATTATTTTCAGAAACCCTTTGTTTAAAAGTGTACGTAGAGAGTCCCGTAAGAGTACCACTCGTAACTCTTTTGAAGTCCTTGTTCAATCAAGAGCGTATTTGTTTCATATATATTGTTCACATTTCTTCGGCTTTTGTTAACCACCTTTTTCTACTGTTCTAAAAGGATATTTCACCTTCTATGACATGCTTCAAAAATAGTTTTACAAGCTCTCCATTAAACTAACGGAAAATAATGTGATGTCGGAATAATACGAATTTATAAACGTTCGCATAGTATCCTAAAAACCTATGTTCTGGCATTTGGGTTTTCAAAAAATGACAATACATGTACAAAAGATGCTTTAATCTCTTAACCCTCGGACGTACATCCAAAGTTATAATGGGAGGGGGATAATGGAGTACCCGCGAGGTTTCGTTATTATGAGACACATCGAAAGCATTATGCCCTTGAGTTGATAGTCTTGAGCTTGCTCTTAAACTAGATAAGATGGTTATTTGTTGTTTATGACGTAAAATGACGTCATTAAGTCCGCCATCTTGGATTTCACATACAGCGGCCGCCCAGCTTGTAGGCTACAAAAAAAAATCAAGACAAAATCATTCCAAAACAATGATGGGAATGTTAAAATGCACTAATACTGCAATGTTGCTTAAGGAAACTGGAAATATTATCATGACAACGAAATATAATATCTGAAAATTCGAAATTGCATGTCATATAGTTGAAGTCCATGAGTAGCTGACCTCAGAAGCCAAAATTTCAAATTACACGACAGGAATGCTTTTCGCAGCGTAACGATAAGTGAACATCTTTTTAAATGTAGTGTTGCATGATACACATGAAACCCATCACCGAATAAATTTAAAATTTGATATAGCAATATTGCAGTTTATCTACGAATTAAACCACACAGGATGTTGCGGATCGATAATATTGAAAACAACAAACCAAAGACTATTTCTAGATCAAATTTTCTGCATGCTATGACACTCAACATAATGACACACATCCCACTACCAAATGCAATCCACAGCAAGATGGAATGATTCTTTTTTTTCTTTTCAGTTCACAAAAGATAGTTTTTAATTTGATCCTTCCGAGACGCGATCTTGTCGCTTTTGAATCCAAATGAGTATTAAGCACATCACAAGGAGGTATATGAACGATATTTCAACTGCGATACTGGTTAAGTGTCACAAACCCGATATATGGAATTAAAATGGTTCTTTTGTTATAAAAGCTTTTATAAAAGAATTTTGATTTAAGGAATTACATTCTATTGTAATAGTCATGGAGAGACAAGTGATCTTGATTTTGCTCTTTGTAGTCAACTTTCTTTTTCTTTTCCAACGGAAGACATTGAAGCAGGTAATTATCCATTGATATGTTAAATTACAATAGATTTAAGAGGACGTTCTTAAAGAAAGGAGAAAATATTGATAAGGCACAAATCGCGTAAATTAACTCATCGTAAAGTTAACCTTAAGTGACGGAAATAGTCTAAGTGTTTGCATTCTTTTTTAATAGAATAATTGAAACCTACATTAATTTTATTGGTGAGGTGTTGAAATATTGAAGAAATGTAATTGGACGTTTTTTTTTTACCGTTAGTTAAAACGTGCGGCAATCGAAGCAGTGACTCTACATTTTCGCATTTTGTTGTAGTCCCATTATGAACAAGATTTTGTGTAGGTTGACCAATTGATATTGTCACTTTCAGTAAACTTTCAGTGCGTTTCACTGACTCGTAATGATTTCAATGGATAGTTTTATGCTTGTTGGGATGTTAATTATTTTCCTATTTTGTTCATTCCATAGAATCCCTGCTTCGCAACTGCGGAAGATTTGCTTGGTAATTACATAACTGAACTTTCAATTTCATCCAAAGCTGATATCAAACTTAAACGCCTGCAAAGTGGTTTAGATAATATTTTATATTCATGGTTATCGGGGCATGTATTGAAAATCAATTTAAAAGTCAAGATTATTTTTTAAGTTCGTTACAATGTGTAGATATTGTGAAGGATCGATATAGGGATTTTGTAAGGTTAATGATACGGACATTTTACACCTATAACAAGGCAGTAGTTTCCAAAGGCACGATTATACGTATGGCCTCAACATTTGTCCTCAACATTTGTGCGAAAGAGCCAATCATTGTTGAGGCCGTTTAACACCCCCTTTGTCTCAACATCTTCTCAACATTTATTTGTTCTCGAAATGTTGAAGCCATTTGACACGGCATGGTCTCAACATCAATCAACATGACTCAACAAATGTTGAGAGATGTTTGAGAACCGTGTGCAATGGCCGTAATCGCCGCAACGACGCTTTTTTCTACATTTACCGTATGTCCACATTAGTTTTTCTCGATACGAATAATAACGGCTAGTAAAGATTACTACACGTGCATGGTATGACACGTTGAAACGATCCATGCAAGTAGAAGTTAAAATATTGTGTAAATAATTGTTCATGAAAACTACTGTTCTTCGTTGACGCGCCTTGGTCATGTCTAAAACGTTTTTTAAATCATGCCACAATACCTTACGCTCTAAAATATATCAGTATTTTGTTCCATTTGATTACAGAAAACTTTCAAGACGAAGATAACGCCAGAAGGTAACTGCTCTTTCTTTTCGAAGCAACTTTACATTTAATTTAAAATTAAAGTATGTAATTTATATCAGACTTCAAGAAGCTGTTACATATGACGAGAAAGGCATCATAGGATTAGGTTGGAAGCAAAACACTGATTCCCCCTGTAACATGTCCAGTTACAAGGGGGATGTTTTACCGATGGGGTTAAAATAACATCGAGGTGTACTTCATGATATAACTGAGCTTTGGCTTTTCGTCAAGTTTTTTTTTAACTTAAATTTCCGATTTTGTCGGTTTTTGGTATCCATTGCGGCATTCTGGGGTCGGGGTTTTTCTGGTTTCCTAATATAGGCCCAAAGTACCCCTGCCTGAGGAACCTAACAATACAATCAGGTGACTTACTTGACTTAATCCCCTTTTCCCCCGCGAGAGTGCAAATGGTGCAAGGAGTTAAACTGAACAATTCTGGCATAAGGTTGCAAAGCCTTCTCTGAAATTTTTTCACTAGATTTCCTTCTTGTAATTTAGCTATATCATGTATACAGATTCCTTTTTCGTCTTTATTATTGTTATTATTGGTCACTTTCGTAGGATGTTACGATAGATCAAGATACTGTGCAGCGCAATATCACAACAGATGTTCTCACCCCTATGTAAACAGCCACTGCCCGAAAACCTGTGGTCGATGCTTCTGGTAAGTGTCTATCTACATTAATCCGTGAAAATATATATATGAACATTACTGACAGTATCGATAGAGTAACTCTATGGTGTCCACATCAAAGAAAAAAAAATCAAATATGCGATCATAAATTTTGACAATAAGCAAGGTCAAAATAATTGATTTTATAATTCACAGGCGAAGAAAACTGTTTGAATTTTATATTGCGTTAATTGAAGAATATTGCTCCAGTTTTTTCGAATGTCTTAAAGGGGCACTATCATGAGCATCAGTTGAAAAGTCAAAAGCCAAAAGACATATTGATGTCAATGGAAACCTAGACAATAATGGTCCAGTTTTTGTTAAAAATTACTATTAATAGTGTACTGAAGCTATCAAAGGAGTGCTATCGTGAGTTTCCCATAGGGGCTTTTGATCTTTTTTGAAATGTCGGGCAGACCCTTCTATCTTTGAAAAAATCGCTGAAAACTAATTACGGTTTGCTCTCCCTTCGACAATTCACTTGATATTTCCTCTTGATGTTCTTGGCGCATTTCATGTACATTATATGAGCTATTAGTTAGTCATAATTATTGCAACCGTTTTGGCCAAAAAGCAGACAAATTATTGTGATAGTGCCCCTTTAAGAATGTTGTTCCAGTCCCCACCTCCCACCCAGAATAGTTAAAGTATTTCTTTGTTTCCAGCAATCGTCTTCACCTATCCCTACTGGATTTCATTCACCATATGACGCCAGCCTCCTCTCTTTGTTTTTTCATACGAGTGATGCACGCCTACCCCACCTAATCAATATTGGTTTCATATAATTCATACTAATGTACATGAATTATTTTAAGAAACAACATTAAATAAGGCATTGCTTTATTCTTTCAAAGTAAATGCCAATTTGCTGCTTATGATCGGTTTTACAGAGGATTTTTATTACTTTGCATAGAGTGTGCATTATATGAGAACACCCATGACCAATCCGAAAGCCGATCAACGCTAATCGGCAGCATTAAAAGTCAATCGATATCGAGGTTTAAATTTTTATTGTATAAAAGTGTTTTTCACAACTAATGTTTTGTGAAATGTTTGACATAGTCAAGTCAAAGAACTGAAGGACCAAAAATATAAACAGTAAACTTCACTGAAAAGTTAAAAACTGAAATCAATATTTACACTCATCCTGGATTAGCTTAATCATTCTTTGAACAACCGAACCGATGTTGATACACATTCGTCTTGCAGATAGCGGAGGCTGGAGCTCCTGGAGCGCCTATGGTCCTTGTTCTAAATCATGCCATTATGGTCTTCAATACAGATCGAGGAAAATGTAACAATCCATCATCAGCTTGTCGAGGACCTGCACTGGAAAACGCGAAATGCAACGAGCACGTGACATGTCCAAGTACGTAAACAGATCACAGAAATTGTTTTATGCAGTGGTTTTTGTCGCACTGATTGTCGAAATCATTATGAGCCTGCTTTGGCTTTTCATTTGATTGCTGATTAGTTAAAAGCTGTGTAACGTGCAATAAACCTTTCAACAAACAAATTATTTTCTTAATTTTTAGTCGGGAGAGGGGAGGAGAGAGTGGGTGGGGGTGGTGATGGGTTGAATAAACTAAGACTATAAGCCTAGTTTTAATAAAATTGCATCATAATCCTTGCAATGTTAACCTCGAACCTGCACTATTTTATATTAATCTTAGTCTAAAACGAGCACATAGTTCTTGCAACTGCATGGCTTTGACTGACTTAGTTCCTTATTCCCATGGGGGAAAATGGGACAAGCCATTTTCTTTTTAACTCTAATCTTTATGGTAGATTTGGGAGAAGCCACCGACATTGTCACGAACAGGCTTACCTGTACTGGCTTTGCTGCATGGTAAATCAGTTTAGGACTTATTCGAAAATTGCTTCGAACCTGCTAAATGAAACACAAAAACAAACAAACCAACAAAACATCTAAAAAAACTTCGGGTAACTGCCTCGTTACTCGCCAAACTGAAGGTATTGTCCCTTTTCTGAGGGTAATTCTTACAATACAATACAATACAATACTTTTAATTGACACACTCCCCTTTAACGGGGATTTTCAGTGACAATAAAATTACAGAAAAAATTAACAATTTAAAATTATGATACAAATTACAATGATAAAATAAATTACTTCTAATGAATCTATGTTAAAAACTCTTTCTTTTTTTCTATTTATCCATTATTTGATATTAAGTAAAATTTAAAGATGAAATAAGTTTTAAGAGTTTTTATATTGGATCTAAGATTATTCCATGCAAAAATTTTTTTTTAACATCCTGGCAATTATTTAAATATAAATTTTGATCCACTCCATATTTAACGAAGAACGCTTCCAATGCTGAAGGAACGGGATCATTTTATGGCAATAATGATGCTGATATCTTTAAGGCTTGGTAGAAATTAAATATGAGAAAGCAATATGTCCAGGTGACAACAAGCTACTAGACGCGAAAACCAATTCCGAGTCTCCCCACAGGTAGTCGACTCTTCGCACCGGACACGGAAGCGCGCGGAGACTCGTGCGAGAGCTAAGGCCCCCCAACGTTCAAGTCCCCTGTGGGGGGGGGCGGGGGGGGGTCACTCCCACACAAAATTGGGGTGGCGGGTGTGCCGCTGGGACCTATAAAAACCCTTACCCTGTACCAGAGCACAAGACGCTAATTTTTGGCTACCCTGTTCTCAGACTAAAATGTTGAAAAAAGATACGCCTGTTTCCCGAGGATTTTAACTGATTTTTTTTCTAACCCTAAAGGGCTAAACTACTAAGGCAGCACTGGCGAACGTGTAGCTGTAACGCTTTTTTATACTCCTACGTTGTTTCGTTTCGTCTGAGCAACGTAGACTTCGTCTACCCTATTCCAGAGTATAAATTACCGATCTTCGTGCCAACTTCTGGGAAACTGATACCCTGTTCCAGACCAAAAATGCCTTATGGTATACCCTGTTCCAGACCAAAATGCTCAAAATAACCATAGCCCTAGTCCAGGCGGCCACGCTACCCTATATAGCCGTAGATAAGGGAGGGTCAACCCCCCCGGTAGTAACTCCCCCCCCCCCCCCCCCCCCCCCCCCCCACCCCCCCCCCCCCCCCCCCCCCCCCCCCCACCCCCCCACCCCACCCCCCCCCCACCCCCCCCCACCCCCCCCCCCACACCCCCACCCCCACCCCCCCCCCCCCCCCCCCCCCCCCCACCCCCCCCCCCCCCACCCCCCCCCACCACCTGGAGTTCAAGTGTGACAAAACATCCGCATGACTGCTTAGCGACTAGATTTGTCGCATAAATGAACCTCAGGATCATTTGAGGTGAGTTGGCTCTGAGTATAATTTTTCACATTTTCTGCAGATAGTCACTCGTCGGCAGCTGCCATGATATTAGAGGAAGGCAAAATGCGACAGCTCTAGGAGCTACATATAGCAACGTGCAGTAATGTCGTGCCGGAGGGAGAGCAGTACAGTCAAGAATTCGCAGATGCTGTCAACGCATACTCAACCATGGGGCCACAAAAACAGTCAAGGAGCCTCAGGACAGCATCGACAATGTAACAAGCATCCTGTCCGGGTAAGGAATAGAGATTTTGTCTTATGGGACAAGTGTAGAACAAACCTACGCTTTGCATTATACACACGTAACACACTCTTCTGAGTTAGCCTAGATATCCAAAAAAAAAAACACATGCGACCTTGATTTAACTATTTAAACTACACAAGCGAGAAAAACAAACATCTCAGATTTTGACAAAAAGCAACGTGACATGGTTACCGCCTAGAAATGAATGCCTGGCGGACAATTTTGGTGCAAAATTTTCGCAGTGGCCTGAAAATGCAAGAATATGCTTAAACCTTGGCGCCCCGCGTTCGTTAGCCGAGAATGGTTCGCTTTAAATTTATCAGCAAAGTTTAGAAAGCCATATATATAAAAACTATTCAACACAGCTTGTCGGTTCACGTATTGCGCGGAATAGTCGCGCTCTCTTCTTTTTTTGTTATTCTTTCTTTTTTTTTGCAAGTTTATGCGACCGAGCCGAAGGCGAGGTCCAATAAACTTGCCCCAAAAAAAAAAGAACGAGACCAATATTTCCCCCAATACGGGACCGAACAAGCTAGTTCAGTAACATATATTGTTATTTGAGTGTAATGATTGAATGTAAGTGATAAAGCTGTTTCATTCCCTTCAGTGTTAGGCCAGTTGGACTTTCATGGGACAGTATAGCGCATGTAGTAAGAGCTGCGGCTGGAGGTTTACAATATAAACAATCGAAAAATGCCAAGAACCCTGCACCACAAAAGCGGCCTGGTAAAATTGCCAAACGGACCATCTACGCTGTCCAGTGACTCGTCCCCCCCCCCCCCCAAACCACACAAGCATCGTTCTAGGTAAATAAATGCATGTTATCGCTTGTTGGGTACGCGTTTACTTAATTAAAACACAGTTAAAACTCTGCACGATGTCTTTTTACATCCCAATTCGATGCAACAGATGTGTCATATCGAACAGAATAAACGAGATAGACGTAGGTAAGGTAAAGCCGCTCCGGCCAAACTAGCCCCACACTACCGGAGCTTGTCCGGTTCTCTGCTAGCATAAAGCCGACTCGGAGTATTAGCTACTCCCTCAGGTCGTGGATTCACAAATCCAGCTAGGATGATGAGAGCATGCATCCTTCGCGCTTACAAGGGAGAAGACACGAATGCAATGCCATCGCATCTTTCCAAATCATACATTATCTTATGTTTTGTTTTTACCAAGAATGGCCACATCGTAAAATTAAACTCAAATCAGCTGGTAGTATTCCTTTATTCTTCTGCAAGATCAAGAGTAACAGAATCGCTAGACTGTAAATACGCCATTTTTTTTTCAATGTTCACAGTATATTACAAAATGAAATGTATATCATTGAATCCATATGTGCTCTTCAGTTGATGGTAATGGTCTCCTGGGGAAACAAACAGACCAATGCTTAGCAAGAGCGGTGGAGGAGGGCCTCACAGTCCCGACAAAGAACCTGCGAATAAACCAGCACCTATCCAGCGGCTGGTAAACAGTTGCTCCTGCGGGCCATCTCGAAAAATCCTAATCAACTGCCCAATACACAAACTATGCTCCTGTAAAAAAATAATTACGCTGTAATTAGTATACAGTGGAACCTCTACTTTGGAACACGCGACACCTCCATTAAGGGACACCTCCCTTTAAGGGGACGCAAAACGTTTTATGCGTACCCCTTAAGGGAGGAGCGTGTCCCCTTGGGAGGTTGTGCGCCAAAAGTAGATGTTCCAGTGCTACATTGGGCATATCATTGTTTCAAGAGTTCATTGACAATCATTTTGAAAACACTTCATTGCTGATAAAAAACTTCAATAATGAACAATTTCCTTCTCAGTTGATCGGCATACTCGGTCCTTCCCCTGGAGTCATATTCGGAAGAGCAGCTTACGAGGAGTTGTCGGAGGATCGGTTTTATTGCGCAGAACTCGTAAAATGCGATTAGACCCAGCACTAGCCAATGGAGCGGAAAACATGTCAGAGGGCCTCCTGAAGAGGAAGACCGCTAGGGATTGTAGTACACCAAGGCACAGCCTCGGGTAAAATATCTGATTTCAATCTGTTAGTTTACTGCCTATTCTGTGTATACTTTTGTTGTGTGGTGTTGTTCGTTGTTTTGTGCTGTCTTTTGTAGTGCGTGTTTTTGTGTAGATTAATTACAATCCGAAAGTGGGATTGCCCTATATTTTTAGATGTAAACGGGTAGCAATTGACATATTCAAACCGTTTCAAGATGTGGAATTCGCATGCAGGAAATGTACATGTCTTTTTTATCCCTCTGCTTGCGTACAACTTAAAACCTGTTCAATACAAGTAAGTTATGTATTTATTTTAAGCGCCCACTAGTTAGGACTCATGAACTGAAACCGGCCAGTCTTTTCTCTTGTTAGTTGAGGGTCACCAGTGGTCCAATGGGGTATTATATGGGACATGATCTGAGACTTGTGAGAAGGAGGATTTAAGCACAGAAGTTCGAAAAATGCTAGACAAGTCCCGCACCGGCTAATGGTGTGAGGACAAACTGCCACGGACCATCCGTTTCAATCACATTGCCTGCCAGATGCAAGCTTGTCCAGGTAGAAAAAAAAAAAACTAAAGCGTTAATAACCAGGACCGCCGTCCCAATTATTTCATCGGTTCGTCGAGGGGAGAGGCAAAAAAGCGACGGAAAAACGCCCGAAAACTGGGGAAGGAAACTGCGCGATCACCCAGCTTTCCGCGTTTCGCGCGGGCATTCTTTACTTTCCATTATTTCGCTTCCTCGCGTCGACGAAACTAAGGAAAAGAGCAGCGACTGCTCTAGTCTAAATATCCTTCTAAATCCGTTTCGCTGCTCACTTCGAGCAATTTCATGCAGATGGCAGTAGCCATTAGGGATTTCAACCAGGACAACTCATTAGGGGCGGCTTCCAGCAATCAACAGTCAAATATCCGAAGCCTACTGTGTCTGTTGACTGTCAAACTCCAAACATATTTGTTTCGGCTCACGCGTTGCTAAGGTAAAAAATAAAATAATCCTAGTGATTGTGATCAGTCGGCCTTTATACCGTTCTGAGTTATGAGAGAGCAAGCTTACGACTTCCCGAAATGGTTTTTGCATAAACATGACGCGACCAGGAAGTATCAAATCGCTTACACACAACCCCTAGGATGCGATGCTAGTCCCATCCGCAGGTTGTAACCTCTCATCATTTTTGTTTAGGTTGATACTAATAACTAATAGCTATATCCATTGCGATCAGAGAGAGGGCCCACAATAGAAAGAAGTATCTTGCCTAATAACCACAACGGCGGCAGTGATCCCGGCCGCTATGCGTCTGGAGTCCAACGATACGGCAAAAGCAGCTAATATAATGTACGCGTCTAACCATTAGGCCTAAAAAAATAAACGGCAGTAGGGCATATAGGCCGACAGATCCAGAGACACCAACACCGCAGCACGCCGAACAACGACCGCCACTGCATCTCTCGAATGAAGTTGGAGAAGGACCATATGTCAATAGGCATGGGTAAATAGGTATATGAAGGCCCGGCAAACATCAAAGGAGCAAAACAAAGAGCGCCAAGATTTATGTTGAAAGGTCTGATGCACGCGTGCACATCTTTTGTTTTAGCGCTCATACACTATGCCATGAATTAACGTAATCGACAACATTTATATTGGTTAGTTGCCTTGAACACACGTAGACCACCTATTGTAGTTTGTCAGGTTTGTGCCACGTGTCAAATTGAAAAGCTTTATAATTGTCCCCTATTTTCAATGGGGCCATTTTCTCAAAACAGTTCCCAGGGCTATGGGGGGGAAGTGTTTTGTGGGACTGAAGTCCAATTTCCAATACACTCATTTTTCATCTGGCTACAGGCCAAGCAGAGACACTGTCAGACCTCCCTGAGTGTAAGTCATCTATTGTTCGACGCGATTGTCAATATTTTCGATTTCTCCTGCGGTCATGATTAAAAACCTAGGTCATGCAAAGATAACCAATATTTGATACCATTACCAGATATACAGTCGATATACTGACCGGCAAAGGACCGCATAACTAACTGACATCGGGATCATTATCTGGTCTCGTACCATCCTTGACACAGGCTCTAAATCCAGAGGTGTTTATGTTCTGCAAATAGAAAGCTAACTTAACAAAATAGTTTTCACAACTTGGGTAATACGACAAACGTAGTTTTACCATAACAGCCACTTGGTGTCCAAAACACCGACGATATCTGATAATTTGGGATGAGACATCGAGACATATTTCTCCCTCTCTTGGACTACCTGCCCATTCAAGTGTTCAAATCTTCTACAGAAACAAACTATTTTTTTATGGCTAACTGATACCATAGACGGGAAATAAATTATTATAATATAAAATATTGCTGGATCTAAAGATAATAGGCATCTTGCTGTACTCATGCATGCATGTTGTCCAGTGGCTGGTCGAGGTGGATTTTTCATCAATGTGGCGGCCACAGTGGAACATACTAGTGTAGCTCTGATAGGCTTCTCACCTCAATCCACGTGGAAATAGCGTTATGAACTGGCTGGCCGAGTTTCCACTTGTCGTTGTGCTGTGATTGGCTGATATCAGGACTGATGGAGTTGTGTTATAGCTTCGTGTAAAATGCACAAACTGTAGAATGAAACAAAATAGTTACGTTGAACTATAATTTATGTTATATATACCGCTTCTGTTGTGTTATGCTTTATATTTCAAAGTTCGTCTTAACCGAATCAGTTATAATACGTTGTCAGTTACAACATCATCGCCGTTCATTGAAGACCTTGATTCGAATGTTTTCGGTTTTCATTTATGTTTTTGTGCTGCATTTGCCGAGCCTACATTCGGCATGATCACGTATTAGCCTCGTTTTGGTTTGTTACATTTGTCTGGTTATTCGCTCGCCATGTACTCGATGACCTTATTAATAACATTTTAACAAAATTTCTAGCCGATTCTGATTGGTCAATGACGAGTTCATATTGAGGTTGTATAGTGCAATACGAAAGTTGTCATGGAAACGACGGTAAGGTGCCATGATTTGTTTCCCAAGGTACAGTAATAAACTAACCTCGCAGTAAGCGTTGTTGTTTTCATCTGTTGGTGGGTTGGAGTTTGGAAACTGGACAGAGCCATGTTCAGTGAAAAGCGGCTTGTGCGGTCTAGAAAAAGCCAACCAGCTCTGCAAATAAAACGTTAATATTGCATATGGTTTAATTTCCTCATCATATAGCTAAAGATCAGTAGTTTCAAATTATTAGGAAGAGACTATAGAGGGTAAAAAAATTACAAATCCCGTTTTAGTTACCATCAGTTTAACTTGTTTGATCACAACATGTTGACTGTTTCTTTCCATAAATAAGGGTTGCTGCAACCACAGGGTACCCAAACTAACAACAGGACCACTCAACGGAAAAATATAAGGATTAACATTTAACAGGTTACATCTGTTGTTTTGTAAACTGTTCTAGAGCTGAGGTTTTAGGACAGTCAAGAAACAAGAGACGGCCACTAGCTTTGTTCGTATTATTCATTCAAATTTGTTTCCAAAATAAAATATTTGATTAGATAACATACCACATTAATATCTTCATGTTTCCCATCAAAGTTTTGCAATTCTCGTAGACAGATTTTCAATGAGTCTTTGGAGACATCCTCTGTCCAAATCAGCGAAGCATCAAACTCTTTACCACTCCTTTGATGACCTGTCGTCGCAAGAACTACTGGTGGTTCCTTAAACTTGTCCTAAATGTTCATTTGAAAAACAGTAAAATGTCACTTATAACCATATATAAATGGCTTTATTAAAATCACTAAAAGATGAGCAACTTGAAATTGTAGCAAATTTGTGTGCAAACCCTACCTTTGCAAACGTCACATCTGCGCACTTTGTTCCAGACCACCATTTTTGGATCTTGATTATTCCCGTCATCCCTTCGGTCGGTGCTCCCTGGTACGCCATCCAGTCTACAGTCGCAAATGGATTGAAGTTGTTTCCATTCCTCCCAGATTGCATGGCGCAGACTGTAAAATTACGTGGATTCACATTTTCCGTCCATGAAGTGATAGCGTGGTGGACTGTCACGGAGTCATTCAAGTTCATGTGATTTAGCGTTATTTGTACATGAACTTGTTTGTCTGGATAGAACCGGTATGGAGGGAATACAACTGTGTGACAACTTGAATCTGACCATTTGGGAACCCGGAGAAGCTTCACTCTGCCATGCACGATTGGAAAACCTGTTTATCGGAAATAACAACAATGACAAGAAAATTTAGATCTGCGAAGTTTCAGGTCCATTCTTGTGAATGTAGGAATTTGGGAGCTATCGATATCGGAGCAAAATAAAAAAAGGGTTGCATGCTTGAGGCTGTCCTTCAATATGGAAAGTGTTTGGTTCAGGTTGCTGCTTTGAGAGCACATGTTTATCTTCTGTCTTCAACTCCAAAGATGATGTTGATGATTTTTGTAATGTGTCCAAATTTTGGCGGTCGAGTGTTCTTTAGGATTAATTCAGATTTCAGTAAAGTGATGGGGCAGCAGTTTAAGTCTGGCACATGACAATTTCAGGTTCCCATTAATCAGATTTCTCGCCTATCCTGATCTCTATTTTGGTTCAAAGTTATCGAGATAGTAACTCCAGCTCTCTTACCCTCACAGCTCCCTGGGTGATAAACGGTATTATTGTCCAAGCCCCTGCAATAGCTCAACTTGTACAGGCATATGTTGTCGTACGTTGTACCGTTCACGGTACACACTGGGTCCTGATAGGACGGGCAATCGTCGTTACACACACACCGAGCTTCATGGGCACTGTACGTCTTACACACCCCAAAAGAGGGGCAATGCACGTCAAGACATGGATTCCGGTCTGTATAAATAGAAAATTAAGAGAATAGTCATTTTGAGCTAACCGAAAAAAATGAAAACGAAACTGCATGATAGGTACTTGGACCATTGACGCAACCATCCTTAGTTATGTAAACACTTTAGATAAAAGACAACATCGGCAAATTTTGAAATAATTAATACCAACCTCCAATCACAAAATAGCTGACAGACAGAGGGTCGTGTTTGCTTCCTGCTCCACTCAAGTCTTTAACACAAATTCTCATTGATGTCAGACCGTCTTCCTGAGAAGAGAAAAACGCAAAAGACAAGAAAAAAGGAAATAAAATGGTTTATTTTGCTTTTAACCCTCAAACGTTCATCCATAGTCATCGAAAATTGTGTTGACCTGCATGTCATTATGCGATTGCAGACAAACCGTTGTCACATATCAAATTGACCGGGAAGGAAATTTAAGTGAACAGCAACAAAACGTTTATGAATTACCTTACCTAGCTAAACCCCATAGGTTTGTGCGCCTGCATTTGGTTGGGGAGTACGTTCTCATTTTGTCACATTGGGTTTTTGGGTTTTCGTATCAGGCGGCGTACATGGCTCTAATTAGCCTGAGTGGCAATTTTTCAGTATTCTGTTCTGTAATCTGTAATTACTATGTTTAACAATGTCCTTTATACGGACGGCAATAAACACTCAGGCTCGGTTCGAGCTGCTCCCATATTGTTGTTTAGTAGTCGTGAATATAAATTGGAAAAATGGTCGTCAAATAGTTATAGTATATTTGTAATCCCAATCAAGCGTTTGTATGTGACTATCGTGTGAGTTGTTAAACAAATATCCTACCTCCACCCAGGCTGTAACAATGTTATTTTCTGGTGAAACGAGGCTCTTCATGCTGACTTGACTGTCATAATTATGATGAACAGAAACAAGGACAACTGGCGACGTATAAAACGTGGTGTTATAATGTACTTCCTGTAAAAAGAAAGGGAAGAAAAAGTTGAATGTGGATTGTAGTCTCTATATGATTATGTGATTGACAGCTGTCAGTTACACTTACTTGACAGAAACCATAGTTGTCTTTCGCTGTCGGTTTGCCACTGTTAGGAAAATCGATTTCTCCTGACAACGTAAAATTGAACTCAGAACCATTGCCAACGAATGCGAACCAGTCCTGTAAAAAGAGTGAAGGGCTATGATTAAAATTTTACAAAAATGTGCTTTACTTCTTTTCCAAACTTTTTGCGTCCATTGATGTGAGGTGTTGTGATCGATCGCGCGAGTCACGCGAGTCACGCGAGTCACGCGAGTCACGCGAGTCACGCGAGTCACACGATTCACGCGATTCACGCGAGTCAAATGCGTGTCGCGAGTTTCTAGCCACGAGAAGCGAGTGGCGCCATTTGCGAGTTGTGAGTTGCGAGTCGATAGTTACCAGTTTCCAGTTGGGAATTGCAAATTGCGCAAGAGTTGCGAGTTGCGATGGTTGAATTACGATTGTGATGATTAGTAGTGCAGGCCCGTAGGGAGGGGCGTGCGATGGGTGCGTCCGCACTCCCCCCCCCCCCCCTCCCCTCCCACGGGCTGTGGAGGTCCACCTATTGTGGACCGAAGGTTCAAAAGAAAGTGAAATAGTAGTGAAATAGTAGTGCTTGTGCTCTAATTCGATAACTGGTGTAGTTTGAAAATGAAGTCTGAATCAACTGATTCATCCAATAAACCAAAACAATCGCAGCTTTGAACGTGTTTACATATCGTCTTCATCGACAAAGACAACATCATGCGAGTCATTTTCTTCATCCAAATATTCACTCCATTGGCTTGAAAATGTCTTTAATCGAAGGTCCGCATTATGTATTTTTAGTATTCTTTCATCGGTATTCCCTAAACTTGTAAATTAATGTACATGCACATAAAGTTTGAATTTAACTGAAAAGTTCCAGAAATAATCATGTTTTTACGTTCGCTTTTGGCTGCCTGGTTTCATATCAAACTGCCTTCAAAACGCACGAAATGCAGTCTCAGACAACCTAATCTTTTGAAATTTCCGGGAGGGCATGCCCCCGGACCCCCTAGTAGGGGGCACTCTAACGCACCCCCCCCCCAATCAAAATCCTGTCTACGGGCCTGTTAAGTGCAACAATGAAACTCAACTCTTGAGTCTTCTGATAGCTGACCTATACTGTTGACCTTTGTTACGGCTTTGTCGTGAGTACTCGTACTCCTTGTATCAATTAAAATGAATTTTTTTTGTTGCGTTTGCGTGACCTTGCCGTTATGCCACTAGTGTGAACCAGGCCTTAGCGTTTTCTGTCTTATTTTTGTTGTAGTTGTTGTTCCTTTTCTTCACATAACTGTTAAACGCTGTCGTAAAATAATAGAAAATAAAGTTCTTACCACAATTGTATCTTGGTGTTTGCCGTCAAATGGCAGAAATTCCCGGATGCACACCTCAAAACTTCCCGCCTTGACGTTTTCAGTCCAAATGTACATGGCGTCATCAGGCTTTGTGTCACGTGTGTACTTAGCTGAGACAAACACAGAAGGTTTTCCAGCAAAGCTCTGCAATGGGATCATACCCTTGTTAGAATTATGTGTGACTCCATGAACTTTCCTCACAAAGATTAAAACTGTACAGCCCATGAAATATTAGGCACCTCATATAGGAGCCGATGATTATATCTAAGAGAAGGATTCTCCCATACATGGGTCTCTTCCGATGATAATTTTTTTGAAAGCTTTTTTTAATTTCCAGTCCATAGCTGTATTTTGCTTCATGTTTGCATCTGATGAAAAAAACTGTGGGGCAGCGTGACTTGGCGAAAGTAATCGCGTGACAGCAAGCCATGTAGGAGGTCCTCGCAGCCTTTGAAAGACAGCTCGGCGGCAAGTCAGAAAGAAATCCCTCATTAATTATGATTGATTTTATTCTTATCACCTATCTATCTTATGTAAAATATTACGAGGAAATGGGATCGAAACAAAATGTGACTAAAAAAGTACTTGCAGTTCAGTCAACTAGAAGGCCGTGGGGGTGGGGGGGGGGTACTCGATAATTCCTTGGGTAGTAGGGAGTTGCGACCCGGACGCTCAAATCCTGACCCGTTTAAGATACAACTCTCTGATCTTCCTACCAGTATTCCGATTTTTGAGACCCCGTCTATGACGTTTAATCCCAAATCATACCTTGTTTAAGACAATAATATAATAGTTATTACAAATTTATTTATAGCTTTATGGAGATATTTAGCCGGTTTCATGTTTACGCAAATTGCACACAAAAAAAAAAAAATGGTGAAAATTTCGATTTGTAGTGAGGTTTCTATAAATTAACTTATATGCTTATCATTAGGCCATATAAAGATACCCCGTTAAAGACAAAATATAATAAAATCGATACCCCACTCAACACAAAAACCCTAAAAACCATACCCTGTCGGGCCGCAAGTCCCCCGTTAAGGCTAGATAGAGGAGTAGCCCTCCCCCCCAGGGGAATACAAGGCACAATCGTAATATTGACACAGGATGCCTTTCGAGCACAAACAAATCAACGACGAATCCGCAAACGTGCAATTAGAATCGGCAGAAATAATTGCCTCGCCATGATCCGACTGCATGTTTTTCTTCTTCTTCGCAAGCTTTCATTCGTATTCTGTTTGTTATCAGAGAAAATGAACTAAAATTATTTGAATTATACTTTGACACAAGCATTAAAGAAATTGATATCGGTCACAGTACTATAAACACGTTTTCAATTAGCTGGCTAAATGTTTTGATAAGCCTGACCACGAGAGGTCGAACAAACTTGTTATTGCAAGCTAAATATACATTGATTGTTGTAGATGAAAATATAAATAGGTGAACGAGTAACACTTAAGATTGATTGATTGATTGATTGATAATTGATCGATTGAACACACTTCAACAAAATGAATCTTGCCAAAAAGCTATGCACGAATTGTTAGCTCTCTTATAAAATATAACTGGGCTTTTTTCGAAGTTATTTGTTCTCCTGTTGTACACCAAAGCGGTTTGAAAGTTCTTTTAAACTGAAATGTTTTCAAAATTAACTCAAATGTTGCTTGCCGGATGTTTATCAGTCGACTTCAAAGCCGAAAACGGTTAAACAAACATGTTTAGTTTATTTGAACCGGGCGCAATGTTGATTGACTCAGTATTATCCTAACTAAATTTTATTGTCTAACCTGGGAGAAGGTTACTTTGTCGCACTTAGTTTCAGTTGACCAGATTCCATCAAATGTGACGCTGCCACGTATCATCTGTGGTTCATCTTGTACAGCCAGCCAGTTGATTATCCCAGTTCCATTTGATGCACTACCCGACTCACGTGCACACACCTCAAATTCACCAGTACTGACGGATTGTATCCACACAGCAGCGGCGAGTGAAAACGTGACAATGCTTCACCATGGCTCAATGTCACGTGAACTTGAACCTTTTACAGAAGAAAGTATTAGAACAATACGATTCTTGAATTCGCCAGGATCTTTGGGGGAGGTAGGGGGGGGGGGGGGGGGGTGGGGGGGGAGGGAGCTGATGCACTTCCGCCTTCCGGACCTTGTACTCCAGGTTCCGCATTTCTCCTGGTTCCCGGTTGCCGCAACCTTGGGAATCCTCTCTCACTTCTCCTGCCTCCCGTAGACTACTCACCCCCTTTACTTTCGGATTCCCACCCCCCTGTCTAATTATAAGGCCGACAATTTCCAGTAGTTCAAAATTAATGTCCAAGCCCCTTTGGATGGAAAAGTACAGAAACATTTTACTCAATATTTTTTCTTATTGCAATGGAAGATCCAGATTGGGAGAGAGAGGAGCCTATAAAAATAGTTTTTTTGGTGGGGGGGACTAAGCCTATTCTGTAAAGAGGGAGGTGTGGTGGTGGTGGTGGTGGTGGGGAGGGGGTAACTTATCAATGATTCAAGCAATTATGACCAAACTTTCAGTTGTGACTTTTCCTAAACATTATCGAGGAACATTTTAGGTTTTAGTGAGAAGTTTATTCCCGTCTTAACAGTTTGTGCATCCCTATGTTTTTCTATTTTATTTTCAATGCAATTGTGTTGATTCTGTGACATCTTTTGAAAAAGCTTGACTTGTGATCCAAGATGGCATATCCAAGATGGCGCATTTTTAAACATGTATGACGTCATTTGGCGTCACAGGGGTGGAGTGAAGGGGGAGGGGGAGGTCGCCCCTGGGGTCATGATGTACGTCATAGATTTCGAGTAGTGCACTTACCGTTCCTGATCCACTGAATGTATTCGGAAATCCAACGTTTGTACAACGTGGCAATCGACAGTGTTGAGAAGGTGAACATCCGCTGCTACAGCTCCAGTCCTGTAGAGTCTGTGACATGTTAAGCTTGCCGGTTTGCAGGGACATTCCTACAGGACGGAAAATATAATATTTTTAAGTGGGAGGTTTAGGAGGGAGGGGTTTGGAGGTTGGGGGGGAGGGGGGAAGGGTGTCAGTTGGTTATGCCTCGCAGCCTGGACGTCTTGAAGTCGTGAAAACAACTCAATTTGCAATTTGACTGATATGTTGCTTAAAATGTATGATGCCTTGCACTTGCGACCAATAACTGTATGTATTTTATATAGTCTTAGCTCAAGGGTCCACAGTAACTGGCTCCCGCTGTTTTGTTTACTTTTATGTTATTTATACTTTGGCGAAGCTTAATAAAATAAAAAATAACAATAAAATAACAAAAAAAACAACAAATAAACTAAGAAATGAAAAACATTATAAGTATGTTTATGCAGCAGTTAACAACGAGACTAACCAACAAATAAAAACAAAGAAATTAAGAAATGAAAACATTATAAGTGTGTTTATGCAGCAGTTAATCCAAAGGAAAATATTGCTTGACAGCCAGCTCTATTGAAATATGTTTCAACGACTCTTACCAACACCAAAAAACAACAAAGAAATTAAGAAATGAAAACATTATAAGTGTGTTCAGTTATGCAGCAATTAATCCAAAAGAAAATATTGCATGACAGCACGGCTCTATTGAAATATGTTTCAACGACTCTTACCAACAACAAAAAACAACAAAGAAATTAAGAAATGAAAACATTATAAGTGTGTTTATGCAGCAGTTAATCCAAAGGAAAATATTGCATGACAGCACAGCTCTATTGAAATATGTTTCAACGACTCTTACCAACAACAAAAAACAACAAAGAAATTAAGAAATGAAAACATTATTATAAGTATGCAGCAGTTAATCCAAATGAATATATTGACATCTGTCACGAATTCGTGTGCTGTTATCACCAAAACAATTACCTACGTACAACAAATACAAGTGAAGTTAGCCGGCAGATAGTTCTTGTTCAAGCCGTAATGTACGTACTTCTTTCTTTTCGTTTCACCTAGAGTGCAATCAACTGCATAGACTGCATAGTATAAACAAAGCTCAGTGAAATTATTTGCAGAGTTTGTGCTATTATCACTCTGAAATGCAAGGTTTTTACTCCAGAAAATCAAGACCAAGGCTGCTTTAAAATGGATTTTTAGACGATACTACCCCCGCTGTGGAGGTATTGTTTGGAAATGAATGACGTCGAGAATAGAATGGAAATACTCATGCTAAACAGCACTCGCTTTGAATCCGGACGGCGTAAATTATTTTCGTCGATCGAAGTATTTCATTGCGTTCAATCACGCCGTTTCGAGGATTCGAGAAGCAAAGGACTTTCCAATAGGGGGCGTGTGCCTGACTTCACTAAGTGCACTGAACAAGTTGCAGACGGACTCCGAAATCCAAGAGATTTTCTGATCGACGAAGGTACCGTACAAGGCATGCTTCAAAATGGATTTAATTTCAACTGACCGTAGCGTCCTGTTTATACTGCACTTGCAGAGCAAGCGGTTGTCTAGGAACTACTCCTGGTCAAATATTCGTATATACCAAGGAGAATGGAAACGCTCATGTCAAACAACATTTGCTTTTTAAAAATCTCTAAAGCCAATCGATTATTAATTGTCCAAGTATTTGATCACTTTTAATATTGTTGTGTTCTTGTGATATGATCTTAGCTGCGTAAGATGAAGTAATAATTTGTAAAAGGGGGGCGTGCCGGTGTTTGAATTTCCACTGATCGATGAAGAACTCACATGAAACAATGCAAATTGTGGACTTCATGAATTCGATCAAAAATGCTGCAGTCTATATAAAGAACAATTGAAATACTAATGCCAAACGGACTACAGTATAAATTAATTGATTTTAATGATTTCTGCTATCTTATACGAACGCAAACGCAAAGGATTTCTTTGTAAAGGGGGCGTGTGACCGAATTCAGTTGCCATAACTAAAAATATTATCTATTCGATAATAAGAAATTTCACAGATGAGATGCCAAACAATACAATTTTCGTCAAGATAAAAATTATGCATTTTTCTCTCCCAGGAAAGCTAAGAGGCGCTATGCCAAATTACGAACTTTAGTCATTACGAAACTGAGATCTTTGCCATTGGATCTCCTGATGTCCTAGGTAAAATTTCCTCCGCTTTGAATCCGGACGGCGTAAACGATTTTCGTCGAAGTACATGTATTTCATTGCGTTAATTTAATCCCGTTGTTTTGAGGATTCGAGAAACAAAGGATTTTCCAAAAGGGGGCGTATGCTTGACTTCACTAAGCGCACCGAAACAAATTGCAGATGGACTCCGAAATCCAAGGTACATTTTACAAGGCATGCTTCACAATGGATTTTAATAATTTCTACTGACCGTAGCGTCCTGTTTATACTGTACTTTCTGAACAAGAGGCTGTCAAGGAACTACTCCTGGTCAAATATTCGTATATACCAAGGAGAATGGAAACGCTTATGTCAAACAACATTTGTTTTAAATCTCTAAAGCCAATCGATTATTTGTCCAAGTATTTGATCGCTTTTAATATTTTTGTGTTCTTGTGATATGATCTTAGCTGAGTAAGATGAAGGAATAATTTGTAAAAGGGGGGCGTGCCGGTGTTTGAATTTCCACTGATCGATGAAGAACTCACATGAAACAATGCAAATTGTGGACTTCATGAAGTCGATCCAAAATGCTGCAGTCTATATAAAGACTAATGGAAATCTAAACGGCCTACAACTGACTGAAATAATTTTAATGAATTATGCTATCATATTATTGTTATCACCGAATTTTTCATAACTAAAAATATTATCTATTCGATAATAAGAAATTTCACGGCCGAGATGCCAAACAATATAAATTTTCCGCCAAGATAGAGAATATGCATTTTGCTCTCCCAGGAAAGAAGCGCTATGTGCTTACGAAAGTTAGCCATTGCGAAACTGATCTTTGCCATTGCATGTCCTGAACTGATTTCCTTGGTAAAATTTCCTCAAAATTAGACAAAAATCACAAAAAATAGAATAGTTGAATTGAAATAGCAAAAGGAATCAAATGGAGTTTGAAACCTCGGCTCTGGTAGCACATTGATGATATAAAGGCTACACAATTTCTTGATCAAATTCATGATCAGTCAACATACATGTAAATCTAATAAAAATTGAGTCTGTACGATTAAAAGAATAAAATAAAACATAAAATGCATGCCCTCTTTAGAATGTTATGATTACCTTTCACTGCAAATGGGAGATTTCCTGCAAGGATGACCAAAATCAGCAAAGCTGAGAGCGAAGATGGAAGATTCATTTTGAAGCGCACCTTGCTGACTGAATCACTCTGTGTTCTGTTCTCTGAAAATGTCGACAAGCTCTTGTATTAGTAGTACTATGTACAATGTTCTGATTGGTTTAAATCTGGTATTTCGTAAGCAACTATATCATATTTATCAGAGAACAATGAATAAAAGTGAACTTATGTCACAAAATAATAAATTCACGTGAGCACACTCTGCATTTGACATTTGAATAGGTACATGTTCAAACGTGCACTACTGTCGTTAATAGTGCAAACAGAAATGATGACAGAATGTTTTTTTCCCAGTTGTTTGGCTTACTTTTGAGCGCCGTTTAGGTAAGAATAAGAGCTATTGAGCCAAACTAAATCTACAGTGAACGCCTGGAATTGAGTAACCAGTGAGCTCGGGTAATAATGGTGGCGGGGGAGGGGGGTTATAGCGAAGTTCCCACCAATTCATGATTTTCTCTTTTGCGCATGACTGAAGGTGACAGTCAAGAAACCCGAATTCCGAAGGCTCTGGGCCGGTGTGGGGTCGATACTGACACCTTTACACGTGTAAGACTGGGTCCACCGCGGTCAAATAAATTCTGGTCGCCCACGCGCTAATTTCCCGCGCAAAATTTTAAAGGAAAAAATTGCGGTGTCACGCAAAAATTGCGACAGAAAGTACAAAAGTAGGCAAAAGGAGCAGTTTAGACTTTTCAAACACAAAGCTAAGTATGTTTCCAGCATTCTGTTGATTTACCATTTTTGGACGCTTACCAAAAAGTTAGACGTATTTAAAACACGGTGTAATGTTGAGGTTTGTCGGCGTAGTTTATTTTTTCTTTGCATGCTCTGACGTTTGACCGCGACGGAGACTGGGTAATATACGATACGAGCCAGCGGTATATCAGCGGGTACCGACATTAGAATACCTGGCCGCCATTTTGGAAACTGCATTGTCATTCACGAAGCATTTTTAAATTTTAACCTTTACAACACACATGCAAAATGGAAATAATATTCCGTTTAGGATCTGGCGGTATTCCTGGAGTTGGACAGGTAAGTAAATTTAATGGCATTTACTTGTTAAAAGCTTTCTCAGACTTCTCAGTACAAACTCTTGTCAAACACGAAACAAGGTACGGTTTGACTCGAGACTATAGCAGAAGTATTAATTTTGCTCATTTTTCAGTCAAACTAACGTCGTATTAAGACTATTAAAAATTTGTTCATTTGAGGCTTTCAAATTTGTGAGTCAGGCGTGAGAAATTGAACCGTATGCGTGAGAACCCGTAAGCGTAAGACTCTTGCATAATACATGAGAGTTGGCAGGTATACATTAAATGTCGCTCGAAACTATGGATCAAAAACAAACTGAAGTTGTCAACCTTCTCTTCCTAGAACATGGTATTAATAATCCAAGAACAAACTTGCTTTGGGGGTAGCGTACAGCGCAGGCGCGAACGAGAGCTCTTTATTTCATCAAGCCATCGTCTTGGAATCAGAGCAGATAGAAAGATTGGGGCGAGTGCAAAAAAGCTGCCGTGGGTAGTGGGACTCAGGTGTGAGGCTGAAAACCGGGAACAAAATAATTCATTGTTCGCCTACACAGCTGCATGCTAGTTTTGGATTTGAAGGACGTTCATCGGCCTAGAATCTGTTGCTCTTGTGTTTTCATTCCGAGTGGTTCAGTTCCTGCAGCGAGTAAGACTCGGGAGTGGTTTGTTAGTTTACGTAGCTGTCTATGACCCAATGCACACTGATCATCTTCTGTTACCATGGTTACCCCAGACCAACTAGATAGACCCAAGAGGGAGATAATCAGTTAATTAGTTCCAGTCTCTTTCCTACGGTTTCCCAACACGATGAATGTTAGCCCCAATCCTTCTCGACCTTTCATACCGCCCTATTTTGCGACAGAGTGACCCTGGGACTTCAAACAGTCTAACAAATAGCTCATTGTATTCTCAACACATTCTCCGGTCTATTTTTTTTTTTTCAGTGTAAAACAAGCTAGAGCGTTAATTTCTAGAATAAGATGTCGCATTTCGATCGAATTCAGAGAATATTATGAAGTCCACAATTTGTTTCATGCAGCTCTTCGATGGAAATTCAAACACGCTCCCTTTTGGAAATTCCTTATGATTGTATCGCCTCCTTTTGCCGTTCGCAGAAAAAAACATACGTGATGCTCAATCTCTCTAATAGAGTGTATTCACTTGACGTCATAGCCGCCATATTGGTGTCCCCGTACAAAATAATTTTTATTAACTTCTTTTGTTAGGGACACCAACATGGCTGCCACGGCCTTTCAGTGTCATTTAATTCCCACAGGACTGAGTGAACACGCTCTATAGCTCCACAGAAGCTAAGGGGTGATATCGGTCGTCATTTTCTGGAGTAGAAACCTTGGATTTCAGAATGATAATACCGTGAACTCATAAATATGGTGCTTATAATCGAAATACTTTAAGAGCGAAAAGTCTACTGAGACATGAGCATGCATGCTGCTTATAATCGATAGACTTTAAGAGCTAAAAGGCTAGACATAAGCCCGTGGACTTACATTAGGAGGAGGGAGGAGTGGGGGAATGGAGGACTGGGCCGGGCTTATTATTTACGGTATTGCTTTTCAAGATATACTAATTTTTAAAAGAAGCATTATTTGTGTGATTTTTCAGCCTCTATTTTATTATTTCCCACTTTTACACAAGTTGTGTCTAACACCTTCAGGTGAATAATTATCAGTTGTGGCACAGCTCAATCTACAAGTCAATCTCGTTCCCATAGTCCTCGTTACTCTTGTCCAGCGTTGGAGCGGCCAACAAGGAGCTCTGGTGGGAAGCGATCCGCCATGACAGGATTCTAGGACTTCCGGCTCTACTGCGCATGTGTTCGACCCCATGTTTCAACTAACGGACGCCAAGATTCTTGGATTTCCGGTCTTACTGCGCAAGTCAGGCGGATCACTCTATGCCAGAGGTCCTTGTTGGCCGCTCCACTGCTGGACAAGGGTAACGAGGACTCTGGGAACGAGATTGTCTACAACTACGAAGTACGCGAAGCATATACGCTGAACGTGACATAATTATGAAGCTCTTGTGAGGAGTTTGATTTTATAAGAATTAACAAAATAAGATTCGTGATCAGCTATTAATCCCAATTGTATTCTAAACTATTTTGTTCTTCAAATTCGCAGCGATAAAGTAAAGAATGCACTGTTCCCTCAGCTTTCAGTGCTGCAAACAGATACCATGTCATTCAAAGCTTTTTCATTGTTATTACGATTTAATTATACTAAAAAGCTGCTTTTGTAGTGATTACTCATATTACTATATCAAGCCATCTCACTCCAATCGATCCCTAGCTAGTAACTATAAACGATGCATAAAGTTAATAAACGTTTTTGACTTACATCATGTTAGTTTTATCCTAAAATATTGCTTTACACTTGATTTGTTGCAAGAGCCCCAGGGAACGCACTTGGAATTCTAAAAAACTGAGTACAAATAAAACGCTCAAAACTAAATCATATTAATTTTGTTTCTCCTCTGCGGATAAAAATAAAATAAAATCCTGCTAAGAAAAGTTGACCAAAACTGACCGTCCCATAAAATCGATCCGTTCTCTTGTCACGCTATTGTTGCGCTGTTGTCACGCTAATGGCTCATTGTCACGAACTAAATAATTCCGCCAATTATATTTCAAGTATTTTCCCTCGGTTGCTGAATCACATGGTCGGCTACAGACATCTTTTGTGACTAGTTACATTTAATCAGCTAACACATTAATTAGTCATGAAATCAGATTTCTTCACCGACGCAGGTACAGTTTTCAAACTGAAATTATTTTCAAAAGCTTAAAATTGTGATTGATATTTTGCAGATTTCTGATTGGAGTTGTTTTCAATGGTCGATATTCAACTCATAAATGAAAAAAAAAACTGGTTAATTTTTTTTATATATTGTAGAGCGTAAGGTAAGATACCAAACTCAATCCTTTCCTTTTAAGTTGTTAAGTTGTTTCATAGAACACTTCAACCTCATCAGGTTGAAAATAGTAACTTCCCGCCAGGAATGAATAGGCGAAAGAGCTGCCATAGCTGTGGCCAGTTGGTGGGCTGTAGGAGTATCCAAGGTTTGCTGAGAATTTGTGTTTGATGAGGCGTAGTCGGCAATGTAAATATCGTGTCCGTTTCCAAATGTGGGTCCATAGGAAGAGCAACTGTATGTAGCATATTGGTAAGAACTATGAACTCCTGGTGGAGATAGTTTCACTGGTGCCCAGCCTGGCTTGTTAACCAAAGAGAACAAAAAGGCGGATGAACTGGACAGGTACTGACAACTGGAAGCTAATTGGTAAATAAAGAATGTTAAAATTAAAATGTTTCTGATAATTGTTACACTTTGGACTGATTATTATTTACGGATGACAAGGTTAGATATTTGCGGTGTTACTGTTCGTAATTCCTAGCCCTTATTTACTGTTACGATTGTTATTTTACATGCGCGATGGATTACAAAATAAACAATAAAAATAAATAATACCTGACATAAGATCAAGAAACAGGAAGTACCCAGTTTCTGTCGCCGCGTTTTTGTATAAGCTTAATTCTCGTACGAGGTAGACTGGGGCAGATATAAGAGGCTGTTGCGTAGCTTCTAAGCCAGTGTGCTTTAGCTCTTATTTTCAGTAACTATGATTTATTGCTTACGATTAATTTTATCTTATGTTTAAAACGTTAAGGGGGAAGAACCTAAACTACAAGGAACCACAAGGCTGTTGCTAAGGAAATCTCCAAACCTCCATAACTTTGGTTCCTGGACTCCAGTGGACATCAAAGTTTGTAGTGTTTGTTCGATTCACGTTCCCTTTAATTTTTCGAACCATGCCCACTTGGTGTGTCACGTGACCAAAAGGAAAAATGTCTTAAAACTTGGAAGGATTTGATCGATTTCAAATTATTACTTTAGTATTTGCTAAAGAATGTCAATATCGACAACTTGTAGCATGCGTTTGATGAAATGTATAATATTTCGGAAATTATAAAGCTTTAAGAGTTTTAAAGCTTTATAAGTTCCAAGATATTGTACATTTCATCAAACGCATGTGTTACAAACCGACTGCACAACCAATCAGAGCGCGCGCTATATGATAAAAAATATTATCAATAGATAGCCATCAAACTCTTGACACGGTCGACAATATGTTTCTTGTATGGGTGTTCCCCAACAAAGATAATTATATATAAACACGTATATAATGTACATATATTGAGACCGAATATAATTAGGGGCACTATCATGGACATCGCGTCAAAAAGTCAAAAGCAAAAATACAAATTTACTTCAATGGAAACCTAAAAATAACGGTCCAGTTTTGTTAAAAATAACTATACTAGTGTACTGAAGCTATAAAAGGAGTGCTATCACGAATTGCCCATGCAGGAGCTTTTGATCTCAATTTGAAAAAGTCGTGCAGACGTTTTCAAACTTTGCAATTGTGTCTTCAAAAAATGGCAAAAAAAAAAAACAGTTATGGTTTGCTCTCCCTTCATCGATTCATTTGATATTTTCCTCTTGATGTTCTAGGCACATTTCTTGCTGTATGAGCGAAGGTACTGAGTCATAATTTTAGCGCCGTTTTGACCAAAAAAGAAGCAAAATCCCCGTGATAGTACCCCTTTAATAACAATCTTAATATATATAACTGTCGAACGTTACTTTCGTGAGCGCACATTCACTGAAAGAAAAAGAAAATGGAAATCATATCACTTACTCCATGAGATGCTGGTATATCCTCCAAAGATGTACGTCTTCGCCACACGGGCGATTGTCACTGTGGGACCTTTGCCGTCGCACAAGGAATGGAATGTACTGGCAGCCCAACCATTCACTGATGCACGCCAACACCGTTTCCAGTAAGAAGATTGGCTTTGCACGACAGGTTTTAACCAGGTGTTCAAAGCAGTTAAGTACTTGTTGTTCTTTCCCAAGATGTCTGAATTTGCTAAACCAGCTGCAAAAATGAAAACAAGGTGATTGAATCGTATATAATTAAAAATCGATGTCATAGTGATTCTTGAAGTAGCGATAAAGCTTCAACCAAGTACTTAGTCCATGTTCTGAATAAAGCTAAACTGCTATACGATGCCGCAGAAAGACTTACGGTTAACATGCGTAGAACGTTGTTCTAAAAAACATGTTTCTGACTCAAACTTGTAGTTCACATTCAAACCAGTTCAAACCATATCTCACCTGCATAATTATAGCATTCAAAGCCATCTCCAATGTATCCCTGGTTACACGTGCAGGAATATGAACCGCGTGTGTTTGCACATGTGGCGGATGGATGACACTGATGCGCCTCTCTTTCACATTCATGTAAATCTGATGGACAGATAATAGATACGATATAAATTGCATAGAAAAGGGCTTATTCTGAAATACTTGTCGTGTTCTTGTAGCTGTAGGAACTAGAAGAAGAGAACAACTTGTTCTCAGACTCTTCATTTAGCGCGTGCTCCCTACCCCCACCCCTCCTCCACCCTCTTTCCCTTCAACCATACAGTTCTCATCAGAATCTTAACATGCAATTTAGGAGTCTTTCAGAAGAACGTCAATTAATGTTTGCCTGTTAGACAATATCACTACATAAATTTGTTTTTTTAGTTGGACCCGTTTAAAGCTGTGAGTATGGGCCTCTACAGACTAGAGAGATAGTTGTCGATAATAAAAAGTTGTCGATAACAAAAAGGTTAAAGCCAGTGTGTGAAGCTAGTTGTTGATAGCCAACGCTTTTTTGTTATCGACAACTATCTCTCTAGTCTGTGGAGGCCCTATATTACTGTAATCTAGAAAATATCTAAAACGTATTGTTATTCTCTCATATTAACTTTCCATAGAAATCTGCCCTATTGCCTACGCTCAGCATAATTTAAAATTTACAGAAAATTAAAGCAATCGCCGTTAATATTTTTCCTTTTCATATAATTATTTATATAATTTACTGTGTAAAACTCGCGCTGCGATTGGTTTAAAACCGTCCTGTATTAGAGTACAGACGGACGAATGACGTCACGTGTGGCGGGAAAACACGCGCGCCCTGCCACAACACGAATTCTTCGCATCACCGTCTCAAAACAGAGAAAACTTTTCATCAAACTGGAAATATTCTGTTGGAAATTCAATGTAGATCAATTAATACGAATTTTAAATCAGCTGTTCAAGCTTGGCTAGAACTTGGAGGAAAATATGATGGACTTTAGATCATTGTGAACAGAATCCGAGAAATTTAGCGGATTATCGCTCGCCGTGAAGCGACTTGCAACGGGATTTGGACTGGAATAATTCAGATTGTTTTTCCTCATATCAGGTTAGTCTCTAAATATTTGTTTTTCGAAACATTTGCTGAGTTGAGCTGTAGTTTATTTTAAGCCGTTTAGTTTTCACAAAGTTTTATTTGAGTGCATGAAAACACTGTGGCCTAAACTCGATGTCTGTTGACATAATTTTTATCGGCTTATTTAGCGTACATTCAAGTGAAAATCTGAAGCGAATATCTCCAAAATTATATAAAACGAATAGATTCTATTTGGCCGTGGGTCTGTACTCTAATAGAGTACAGAAGACGTCAAAACGTGACAAGAACAACAGTGCCCCACTCGACTGCGTCTCGTGGGCCACTTTAGTTGTTCTTGTCACGTTTTGACGTCATCTGTACTCTATTAGAGTACAGACGCACGGCCAAATATAATCTATTTGTTAAATATATTGCAGATTGTTTTTGTATTATTTAGTACAAACACTAGATGAAAGATAGAAGACTTTAAAAATAGTTGAAATACATTCAGAGGCTCGTGTGTATTCATTTTTCAGAAGTTAGCTACTCACAAGGGTTCACTTCAAAGATAATTAAGATAAGATAATTGTTTACCACGTACCTTTCTTACAAGTATACTGATGACAATCGCTGCACTGCACGTCATTCCATTCATACTTGTATTTCACACCAAGTGCGTGTACACAATCTTCTTCCTTAAAATTATTTGGCTGATTCTTGGCCCATGCTGTAAAGTTCCCATGTCCGCGATCCGCCCAAGTGAAGTCACCCTCTGTTGATTTGTCATTCAAGCCCAGCCAGGATTTTCCTCCATTATGGCGATGCTGTATATAGACATTTTCTTCATTGTTGTTGACATCAACAAGAACTGAGTTTTCTTGTTGACATTTTGTCAATGCTGTGGTCCAGTTCGTACATGTTCCACTCGTGAAGTAACAGTAGCCATTGAAATAGCTCCATCCAGGATCACAGATATCTACGCAAATATCAAATGTCTGTTAGCCCTTTTTCTGTTGGCATGGAATGGGATTATTTTGAATTTTTATCAAATTGAAAAGCTTTTCTCTTTCAGTGATGTAATTTTTTCAAAACAGTTCGCAAGCCATGTAAACTGCACTATACTGATGTTGAACTGTTGTTACCTGATTTATTAGAGTGTTTTGCAAAATCCCATTTACAACCACGCAGAGACGCGACACAGTTCTCTGTTCTCAGTTCTCTCTCTAAATGGATTTGTTCGACCAAATTATCAGATATTTGGATTTCTCTTGGGTCTGGTCCTCAAAGATAACCAATATTTGATACTATTACCAGGTATGCAGTCGATTACTGACCTGTAAGGACCGCATAACTAACTGACACGGGATCATATCTGGTCTCGTACAATTCCTTGACACAGGCTCTAAATCCAGAGGTGTTCATGTTCTGCAAATGAAAAGCTTTCTTAACATAAAAGCTTTCACAACTTGGGTAATTCGATTCGAAAAACTTAGTTAGTTTTACACCCGATATATACATCATAACCATTTGATTACTAATATAACTTGGTGTCCAAAACACTGGCGCTATCTGAGTTTGGGATGAGACATTGAAACAGCATTTCTAGTCTCTTGGGCTACCTGTCCATTCATGTTTCAAATCTCTACAGAAACAAACTATATTTTTTTATGATAACTGATACCACAGACGGAAATAAATAATTAGATATAAAATCTTGCTGCATGGGTCTAGGTATAGCATCTTGCTGTACTGATGCATGTTGTCCAGTGGCAGATATCAAGATGGGTATTTCTTCAATGTGGCGGCCACAGTGGAACATACTAGTGTAGCTATGATAGGCTTCTTACCTCGATCCACGTTGAAATACCGTTATGGACTGGTGCCAAGTTTCCACTTGTCGTTGTGCTGTGATTGGCTGATATCAGGACTGATGGGGTTGTGTTATAACTTCGTGTAAAATGCACAAACTGTCGAATGGAACAAATTATTTGAACTGTAATTTCTTAATATACACTTATCTGTTGTGTTAACCTTTATCTTTCAAAGTCCGTCTTAACCGTGTCAGTTATAACACGTTCCGTAAAACATTATCGCCGTTCATTGAAGACCTTGATTCGAATGTTTTTCGGTATCCATTCATCTTTTTTCATTCGTAGGAGTCTGGGCATGATCGCGTATTAGACTCGCTTTGGCTTGTTACATTTTTCTGGTTAATTCGGTAGCCATATGATCGATGGCCTTATTAATAATATTCTAAACAAAATTTCTAGGTTCTGATTGGTCAATGACGAGTTCACATTGAGGTTGTAGAGTGTAAAACTGAATTATAGAGTGCAATACGAAAGTTTCCATGGACGGTAAGTGCCATGATTTATTTCCCAAGGTACAGTAATAAACTAACCTCGCAGTAAGCGTTGTTGTTTTCATCTGTTGGTGGGTTGGAGTTTGGAAACTTGACAGAGCCATGTTCAGTGAAAAGCGGCTTGTGCGGTTTAGAAAAAGCCAACCAGCTCTGCAAATAAAACATCAACATTGAGTATGATATGGTTTGTTTCCCCTTGAGCTAAATATCAGTGGTTTTAAGTAAAGAAAAATATATTGAGGGCAAAAAATCCTGAACAAATCTCGTTTTAGTTACCATCAGTTTAAGTTCATATGATCACAGTCAAGAAACAAGAGACGACCAGTCGCTTTGTTCGTATTATTCATTCCAAATTGTTTCCAAAATAAAATATTTGATAACATACCACATTAATATCTTCATGTTTCCCATCAAAGTTTTGCAATTCTCGTAGACAGACTTTGCATGAGTCTTTGGTGACATCCTCTGTCCAGATCAGCGCAGCATCAAACTCTTTACCACTCCTTTGATGACCTGTCGTCGCAAGAACTACTGGTGGTTCCTTAAACTTGTCCTATATGTTCATTTGAAAACAGTAAAATGTCACTTATAACTACAGTATATATAAACATACCTTGCGAATTAAACTACCCCTCCCCAGATGCTCTTAACTGCACTCTGTTATAAAAAAATGACTTTAAAATTCAATTAATTAATCATAAACAATTTCAAGTTTGTTTGGCTGAAAATCAATAAAAAATGAGCAACTTTAGGATGGGCTCCTGGCAACTTGAAATTGTAGCAAATTTGTGTGCAAACCCCACCTTTGGAAACGTCACATCTGCGCACTTTGTTCCAGACCACCATTTTTGGATCTTGATTATTCCCGTCATCCCTTCGGTCGGTGCTCCTTGATACGCCATCCAGTCCACAGTCGCAAATGGATTAAAGTTGTTTCCATTCCTCCCAGATTGCATGGCGCAGACTGTAAAATTACGTGTATTCACATTTTCCGTCCACGAAGTGATTGCGTGGTGGACTGTCACGGAGTCATTCAAGTTCATGTGATTTAGCGTTATTTGTACATGAACTTGTTTTTCCGGATAGAACCGGTATGGAGGGAATACGACTGTGTGACAACTTGAATCTGACCATTTGGGAACCCGGAGAAGCTTCACTCTGCCATGCACGATTGGAAAACCTGTTTATGAAAAACAACAACAAACCACCCTAAATTATATATAGTTAATGGCAAGAAAATTTAGAGCTGCGAAGTTTCAGGTCCATTCTCCGCACGTAGAAAGTTAGGAGCTATAGAGCAAGATAAAAAGGGTTGCTCGAGGCTGTCCTTCAATATTGAACTGAGTCTTTTGTTCAGCCGCTGTATTTGAGAGCATATGTTTATCTTCTGTCTCCAAAGATGAGTTTAAAGCTTTGTGATGTGTCCATATTTTTGGCGTTTGGAGTGTTCTTTAAGGTTATTTAAGTAAAGTAATGGGGCAGCAGTTTGAGTCTGGCACATGACATTTTCAATTTCCCATTAATGAGATATATTTCTCGCCTATCCTGACGTCTATTAATTTTTTGGTTCACAATTATTGAGATAGAATAACTCCAGCTCACTTACCCTCACAGCTCCCTGGGTGATAAACGGTATTATTGTCCAAGCCCCTGCAATAGCTCAACTTGTACAGGCATAAGTTGTCGTACGTTGTGCCGTTCACGGTACACACTGGGTCCTGATAGGACGGGCAATCTTTGTTACACACACACCGAGCTTCATGGGCACTGTACACCCTACACACTCCAAAAGAGGGGCAATGCACGTCAAGGCATGGATTCAGGTCTGTATAATAGAAAATTAAGAGAATAGTCATTTTGAGCTAGTTAAGTCCCAGTATTAAGGACGGAATGGCAGGTACATGGACCATGGACGCCACCAGCCATAGGTTTGTAAACATTATAGACAAAAGAGAACAAATCAATTGCATTTAATACCAACCTCCAATCACAGCATAGCTGACAGACAGAGGGTCGTGTTTGCTTCCTGCTCCACTCAAGTCTTTGACGCAAATTCTCATTGATGTCAGACCGACTTCCTGAAGGAAAAACAAAAACAAAAAAAGGAAATAAAATAAATAGTTTCTTCTTATTTTCAATCCTCGCACGTGCACCCATAGTCATGCCCACACGACCATACAAAGGGGGAAGGGGGAGGGGTGGGGTTGGGTTGATGGAACTACAACAACAACAACAACAACAACAACAACTTTATTACCCATTGGGTTTTCGTTATTATAAGTCAAGTGAGCAGCAACTACAGGTTTTTGCATCCCATAGTAAATCCTCTTTTAAAAGTTGCGAAAAAACCTTGTACGTAGGAGAGTTATAATGGTCCTCTCTTAGTTATATTTGGACCCAAGGGTCTTTATGTGACTGTCATGTGAGTTATTAAAAATGTCCTACCTCCACCCAGGCTGTAATAATGTTATTTTCTGGTGAAACGAGGCTCTTCATGCTGACTTGACTGTCATAATTATGATGAACAGAAACAAGGACAACTGGTGACGCATAAAACGTGGTGTTATAATGCACTTCCTGTAAAAAGAAAGGAACGAAAAAAGTATTTTGGTGAGACGTTTTTTTTTTCAAGAAACCAATTGGTTGTATCATGTTAACAAAACATGATATTTCATCACAACTTTTGAGTTTTACTGACACTTCTACTGCGACTTTTCTTGCGAGTTTTAGAGCGAGTTTTAGTGCGAGTCTTAGTGGGACTTTTAGTGCGAGTTTTCCTGCGACTTTTACTGGAACTTTTGCTGCGAGTTTTCCTGCGACTTTTAGTGCGATTTTTAGTGCGACTTTTCTTGCGACTTTTCTTGCGACTTCTCCTGCGACTTTTATTGCGACTTTAATGCGAGTTTTTCTGTAACGTTTAGTGTGACTTTTAGTGCGACTTTTACGCGAGTTTTGCTGCGAGTTTTGCTGCGAGTTTTGCTGCGAGTTTTGCTGCGACTTTTTACTGCGACTTTTACTGCGAGGTTTGCTAAATACCCAGTAATGCATAGTTTACAAGATATATTAACCCTAAAAACTGATACGGCCTCGCGCCTCCATTTTTTCAGTATAACATTTCTGAAAACAAAAAATGTGGATTGTAGTCTCTACATCATCATTATATGATTGACAGCTGTCAGATACACTTACTTGACAGAAGCCATAGTTGTCTTTAGCTGTCGGTTTTCCACTGTTGGGAAAATCTGCTTCTCCTGACAACGTAAAATTGAACTCAGAACCATTGCCAACGAATGCGAACCAGTCCTGTAAAAAGAGTGAAGGGCTATGATTAGAATTTTACAAATTAAAATGTGCTTTACTTCTTTTCCAAACTTCTTTTTGCGTCCATTGATGTGAGGAGTTGCGATCGATCGCGCGAGTCACGCGAGTCAGTTGTGACTCGGCCCACTTTGTATCGCGAGTCGAATGCGTGTCGCGAGTTTCTAGCCACGAGAAACGAGTGGCGCCATTTGTGAGTTGCGAGTTGCGACGAGTTGCAAGTTACGAGTTGCAACGTTGCGAGTTGCGAAGTTGCGAGTTGCGAGTTGCGAGTTGGGGTTGCGGGTTGTGAGTTGCGTGTTGCGCAACAATGAAACTCAACTCTTGAGTCTTCTGATAGCTGACCTTTTCAGTTGACGCGAAAAAGCCTTTCAACTATATTTACCTTTGTTACGACTTTGTCGTGAGTGCTCCTTGTATGAAAATTCCGGCACAATTTTATTGGCGTTTGCGTGACCTAATGCCGTTATGTCGCTGAACCAGGCCTTAGTGTTTTCTGTTTTATTTTTGTTGTGGTTGTCGCACAACTGTTAAACGCTCTCGTAAAAATAATAGAAAATAAAGTTCCTACCACAATTGTATCTTGATGTTTGCCGTCAAATGGCAGAAATTCCCGGATGCACACCTCAAAACTTCCCGCCTTGACGTTTTCAGTCCAAATGTACATGGCGTCATCAGGCTTTGTGTCACGTGTGTACTTAGCTGAGACAAACACAGACGGGATTCCCGCAAAACTCTGCAATGTGATCATACACTTGTACACTCTATGCAGTATAAAACTGTACAGCCAATGAATTGTTAGGCAACTCATAAGAGCCGAGGATTATCTAAGGAGGGCCCTGAAGGGGGTATATTTCCCAGCCCAAATTTTGCCCAAATCCCACGCCTCCCAGCCTAATGCTTGTCCAAATCCCATTCACAGAAGCAAAATTGGTGCCCCAAATCGTATAGTCCCAGTACGTGTGACATAATTAAATCACATTTTCAAAAATAGACAAATCCCAGTTCCATTTTACCCTTCAGGACAGAAGCATTTACACATACATGGATCTCTTCCGATTTTAATTTCCAGTCCATAGCTGTATTTCGCTTCATGTTTGCATCTAATAAAAAATTACGGAGCAGCGTGAACTGGCGAAAACAATCGCGTGACCTTAAGCCATGTAGGAGGTCCTCACAGCCTTTGAAAGACAGCTCCAAGCCAGAAAGAAATCGCTCATTTATTATGATTGATTTTATTCTTATCACCTGTCTATCTTGTGGACAAAAATACGAGCAAATTGGGATCGAAACAACGAAAAGTACTTGCAGCTCAGTCGGCACAATCGTAATATTGACACAGGATCATGCTAGGCCTTTCGAGCTAGTGCTATAACATTTCGGATTATACCATTCGCCACCCCTAACATTAACGAAGGTATAATGACGTAATTGGAATCGACAGAAACAATTCAACCGCTCGCCATGATCCGACTCTGACTGCATGTTTTCTTCTTCTTCGCAAGCTTTCGTTCGTATTCTGTTTGTTATCAGAGCAAATTCAACTGAAATTATTTGAACACTCATACTTTGACACACGCATTCGAAAGAAATTGATATCAGTCACAGTACTATAAACACGTTATCAATTAGCTGGCTAAATGTTTTGATAAGCCTGACTGCTAAATCCGCCATGACAGGTTAAACAAACTTATTATTACAAGCTAATTGGTCGATTAAACACATGTCAACTAAATGAATCTTGAAAAGACTCTTGAAGCTCTTGACACTTGATATGCGCGACTCTCTTACAAGATCATTCTAGACCCCAGACCTTTGCTGCTTTTCTGGACTCTTCTCTCCCAGTTGTTCACGAAAGTGGTTTTAACGTTCTTTTAAAAAAATGTTTTCAAAACTCAAATCGGTTGCTTGCCGTATTTCTATACTAAAGTCGACTTCAAAGCCGAAAACGTGACCGGTATTCCATTAATATTTTTTTAACAAACATGCCTAGTTTATTTGAACAGGGCACAAGAAATGTTGATTGACTCAGTATCATCCTTACTAAATTTTATTGTCTAACCTGGGAGAAGGTTACTTTGTCGCACTTAGTTTCAGTTGTCCAGATTCCATCAAACGTAACGCTGCCACGTATCATCTGTGGTTCATCTTGTACAGCTAGCCAGTTGATTATCCCAGTTCCATTTGATGCACTGCCTGACTCACGTGCGCACACTTCAAACTCACGTGTACTGACGGATTGGACCCACACCGCAGCAGGTGAGTGAACACGTGAGAATACTTCACCATGGCTCAATGTCACGTGAACTTGAACCTTTCAGTACAGAAAAAAGTATTAGAAAAATATGATTTTTAAATCCCCCAGACGTTATTGCGTGGGGAGGGGGGACTCCCCGCTTTCCGTAACTTGTACTCCAGGTTCAGAAGGTCTCCAGGTTACTCGGTCTTATACTCCATGTTCCCGCTTACCACCACCTTGCGGGGAATCCCGCTTCCACCGCCCTCTCATCCTCTCCCGCCTCCCGTAGACATCATTCCCCCTCTATTCCCGTATTCCCGCCTCCCTGTCCCTCCACACACGTTGATCGGATTAAATAAATGTTAGACGTCCAGGCAGACCCGCATATTTCAGTAGTTCTCAGATTATTGTTCAAGTCCCTCTGAAATCCAAGATGGCGGATCCAAGATGGCGGATCCAAGATGGTGGATCCAAGATGGCGGATTGAAGATCCAAGATGGCGGATCCAAGATGGCGGATCCAAGATGGCGGATCCAAGATGGCGGAAACAAGATGGCGGATCCAAGATGGCGCATTTTTAGAAATGTATGACGTAATTTTGGCCCGTGATGGGACGTCATAATTGTCACGCGACTGTCACTAAAATAAACATTTTTGGATGCTTTACACAACATGTACAAGTTTCATTACCATTTCTTTCAACAACAAGGGGTGGGGTGAAGGGGGAGGGGGAGGGGGAGGTCACCTAGGGTCATGATGCACGTCATAGATTCCGTGTAGTGCACTTACCGTTCCTGATCCACTGAATGTATTCGGAAATACAACGTTTGTACAACGTGGCAATCGACAGTGTTGAGAAGGCGAACATCCACTGCTACAGCTCCAGTCCTGTAGAGTCTGTGACATGTTAAGCTTGCCGGTTTGCAGGGACATTCCTACAGGACGGAAAATATAATATTTTTAAGTGGGAGGTTTAGGAGGGATAGGTTTGGAGGTGGGTGAGGTGGGGGGGGGGGGGGAGTGGGTGGGGGGCGGGATCGGGAGAGAGAGGCGTCAGTTCCTTGAGCCTCGCAGCCTGGACGTCTTGAAATAATATGAAAACAACTCAGTTTGAAATTTGAATTATGTGTTGATCTTGCTTAATGTATGACTCCTTACACTTGCGACCAACAAAAAACAGAAAAATTGCTGTGCGAAGAAATTCAGTAAGAAATGAAACTATTGCATGACAACACAGCTCCAATGAAATATGTTTAATGCAGTCAGATATGACATTTGTCACGAGTTCGTACGCTGTTATCACCAAAACACTTATTTATCTACAGGAAATACAAGTAGAAGTAGCATTAAGTTTCAGCAGGATAGTTCTTGTCCCAGCCCTAATGTACTTTTTTGTTTTCGTTTGACCCAGAGGGCAATGAACGGCATAAACGTTAACAAAGCCCTGTGAAGTTATTTACAGAGATTATACCATTATCACTATGAAATGCAAGGTTTTTACTCCAGAAAATGAAGACCAAGGCTGCTTTAAAATGGATTTTAGACCCGGAAGTCAATGATACGATGCTCCTTGCACTTGCGACCAATAACTGTATGTATTTTATATAGTCTTAGCTCATGGGTCCACAGTAACTGGCTTCCGCTGTTTTGTTTACTTATATGTTATTTATACTTTGGCGAAGCATAATAAAACAAATAAATTAAGAAATGAAAACATTATAAGTGTGTTTATGCAGCAGTTAATCCAAAGGAAAATATTGCATGACAGCACGGCTCTTTTGAAATATGTTTCAACGACTCTTACCAACACCAAAAAACAACAAAGAAATTAAGAAATGAAAACATTATTATAAGTATGCAGCAGTTAATCCAAAGGAATATATTGACATATGTCATGAATTCGTGTGCTGTTATCACCAAAACAATTACTTACGTACAACAAATACAAGTGAAGTTAGCCGGCATTAAGTTTCGGCAAGATAGTTCTTGTTCAAGCCCTAATGTACATCTTTCTTTTCGTTTGACCTAGAGGGCAATCAACTGCACAGTATAAACAAAGCTCAGTGAAATTATTTGCAGAGTTTGTACTATTATCACTCTGAAATGCAAGGCTTTTACTCCAGAAAATCAAGACCAAGGCTGCTTTAAAATGGATTTTAGACCCGGAAGTCAATGATACGATGCCATCCCCGCTGTGGAGCTATTTGTCTAGAAGTGAATGACGTGGAGAATAGAATGGAAATACTCATGGTAAACAGCACTCGCTTTGAATCCTGACGGCGTAAATGATTTTCGTCGAAGTATTTCATTGCGTTAATTTAATCACGTCGTTTCGAGGATTCGAGAAACAAACGGATTTTCCAAAAGGGGGCGTGTGCCTGACTTCACTAAGTGCACTGAACAAGTTGCAGACGGACTCCGAAATCCAAGGGATTTCTGATCGACGATTTTACAACTGAAGGCATGCTTCAAAATGGATTTTAATTTCAACTGACCGTAGCGTCCTGTTTATACTGCACTTGCTGAGCAAGAGGTTGTCAAGGAACTACTCCTGGTCAAATATTCGTATATACCAAGGAGAATGGAAACGCTTATGCCAAACAACATTTGTTTTAAATCTCTAAAGCCAATCGATTATTTGCCCAAGTATTTGATCGCTTTTAATATTTTTGTGTTCTTGTGATATGATCTTAGCTGCGTAAGATGAAGGAATAATTTGCAAAAGGGGGGCGTGCCGGTGTTTGAATTTCCACTGATCGATGAAGAACTCACATGAAACAATGCAAATTGTGGACTTCATAAAGTCGATCCAAAATGCTGCAGTCTATATAAAGAACAATGGAAATACTAATGCCAAACGGACTACAGTACAAATTAATTGATTTTAATGATTTCTGCTATCTTATACGAACGCAAACGCAAAGGATTTCTTTGTAAAGGGTGCGTGTGACCGAATTTGCCATAACTAAAAATATTATCTATTCGATAATAAGAAATTTCACAGCTGAGATGCCAAACAATACAATTTCCGTGAAGATAAAAATTATGCATTTCGCTCTCTCAGGAAAGCTAAGAGGCGCTATGCCAAACTACGAACTTTAGTCATTACGAAACTGATCATGAGATCTTTGCCATTGGATGTCCTGATGTCCTTGGTAAAATTTCTTCCGCTTTGAATCCGGACGGCGTAAATGATTTTCGTCGAAGTACATGTATTTCATTGCGTTAATTTAATAACGTTGTTTTGAGTATTCGAGAAACAAAGGATTTTCCAAAAGGTGGCGTATGCTTGACTTCACTAAGTGCACCGAAACAAATTGCAGATGGACTCCGAAATCCAAGGAACATTTTACAAGGCATGCTTCACAATGGATTTTAATAATTTCAACTGACCGTAGCGTCCTGTTTATACTGTACTTTCTGAACAAGAGGCTGTCAAGGAACTACTCCTGGCCAAATATTCGTATATACCAAGGAGAATGGAAACGCTTATGTCAAACAACATTTGTTTTAAATCTCTAAAGCCAATCGATTATTTGTCCAAGCATTTGATCACTTTTAATATGTTTGTGTTCTTGTGATATGATCTTAGCTGCGCAAGATGAAGGAATAATTTGTTGCACAGTGATAAGGCGACACAATCTATTGATCAAATTCATGATCACTCGAGGTAGTTAATTTGGAAAATCAACATAGATAAATATATTAAAAATTGAGTCTTTACGATTAAAAGAATAAAATAAAACATAAAATACATGCCCCGTTTAGAATGTTAGAAGTACCTTTCACTGCAAATGAGAGATTTCCTGCAAGGATGATGAAAATCAGCGAAGCTGAGAGCGAAGATGGGAGATTCATTTTGAAGCGCATCTTGCTGACTGAATCACTCTGTGTTCTGTTCTCCGATAATGTCAGGTTCTTGTATTAGTAGTACTATGTAAAATGTTCTGATTGGTTTAAATCTGGTATTTCGTAAGCAACTATATCATATTTACCAGAGAACAATGAATAAAAGTGAAATTATGCCCAAAATAATAAGCTTCATGTGAGTACACTCTGGATTTGACATTTGAATAGGTACATGTTCAAACGTGCACTACTGTCGTTAAGAGTGCAAACAGAAATAATGACAGAATGTTATTTTCTTCTCTTGTTTGGCTTACTTTTGAGCGCCATTTAGGTAAGAATAATAGCTATTTGTGCCAAACTAAATTTACAGAAAACGCCTGTAATTGAGTAACCAGTTAGCAAGAACTCCTCTCGGGCGATAATGGAGAGGTGGTTATAGGGAAGTTCCCACCAATTCATTATCTTCTCTTTTGCGCATGACTGAAGGTGGCAGTCAAGGAACCCGAATGCCGAAGTCTTTGGGCCGGTGTGGGGTCGATAATGACACCTTTACTGGTGTAAGACTGGGTCCACCGCGGTCAAATAAATTCTGGTAGCCCACGTGCTAATTTCCCGCGCAAAATTTTAAAGGAAAAAGTGCGGTGTCACGCAAAAATTGCAACAATCCGATGTCACGCAAAAATTGCGGCAGAAAGTACTTGCGAAAGGATTCAAAAGTAGGCAAACAGGAGCAGTTTAGACTTTTCAAACACAAAGCTAAGTATATTTCCAGCATTCTGTTGAGTTACCAAAAAGTAAGACGTATTTAAAATACGGTGTAATGTTGAGGTTTGTCGGCGTAGTCAGTTTATTTTTCTTTGCATGCTCTGACGTTTGACCGCGATGGAGACTGGGTAAGATACGATACGAGCCAGCGGTATATCAGCGGGTAGCGGCATTATAATAACTGGCCGCCATTTTGGAAACTGCATTGTCATTCACGAAGCATTTTTACAACACACATGCAAAATGGAAATAATATTCAGTTTAGGATCTTGCGGTACTCCAGAAGTTGGACAGGTAAGTAAATTTTATGGCATTTACTTGTTAAAAGCTTTCTTAGACTTCTCAGTACAAACTCTTGTCAAACACGAAACAAGGTACGGTTTGACTCGAGACTATAGCAGAAGTATTAATTTTGCTCATTTTTCAGTCAAACTAACGTCGTATTAAGACTATTAAGCATTTGTTCATTTGACACTTTCAAATTTGTGAGTCAGGTGTGAGAAATTGAACCGTATGCGTGAGAACCCGTAAGCGTAAGACTCAATGCATAATACATGAGAGTTGGCAGGTATACATTGAATGTCGCTCAAAACTATGGATCAAAAACAAACTGAAGTTGTCAACCTTCTCTTCCTAGAACATGGTATTAATGTTCCAAGAACAATCTTGCTTTGGGGGTAGCCTACAGCGCAGGCGCGAACGAGAGCTCTTTATTTCATCAAGCCATCGTCTTCAGTGGATCAGAGCAGAGAGAGGCTTGGGGCGAGTGTAAAAAAGCTACCGTGGGCAGTGGGACTCAGGTGTGAGGCTAAAAAACGGGAACGAAATAATTCATTGCTCGCCTACACAGCTGCAGGCTAGTTTTGGGGTCGAAGGACGTTTATCGGCCTAGAATCTGTTGCTCTTGTGTTTTCATTCCGATTGGTTCAGTTCCTGTAGCGAGTAAGGTTTGTGGTTTGTGGTTGTTTGTGGTTTGTTAGTTTACGTAGCTGCCTTTGACCCAAGGCACACTGATCATCTTCTGTTACCATGGTTACGCGGACCCACTAGAAAGACCCAAGAGGGAGATAATCAGTTAATTAGTTCTAGTCTCTTTCCTACGGTTTCCCAACACGATGAATGTTAGCCCTAATCCTTCTCGACCTTTCATACCGCCATATTTTGCGACAGAGTGACCCTGGGAGACTGAAGGGGGACTTCAAGCAGTCTAACAAATAGCTCATTGTATTCTCAACACATTCTCCGGTCTATTTTTTTTTTCAGTGTAAAACAAGCTAGAGCGTTAATTTATAGAATAAGATGTCGCATTTCGATCGAATTCAGAGAATATTATGAAGTCCACAATTTGTTTCATGCAGCTCTTCGATGGAAATTCAAACACGCTCCCTTTTGTAAATTCCTTATGATTGTATCGCCTCCTTTTGCCGTTCGCAGAAAAAAACATACGTGATGCTCAATCTCTCTAATAGAGTGTATTCACTTGACGTCATAGCCGCCATATTGGTGTCCCCGTACAAAATAATTTATATTAACTTATTTTGTTAGGGACACCAACATGGCGGCCACGGCCTTTGTCATTTAATTCCCACAGGACTGAATGAACACGCTCTATAGCTCCACAGAAGCTAAGGGGTGATATCGGTCGTCATTTTCTGGAGTAGAAACCTTGGAGTTCAGAATGATAATACCGTGAACTCATAAATATGGTGTTTATAATCGAAAGACTTTAAGAGTGAAAAGGCTAGACATAAGCCCGTGGACTTACATTAGGAGGAGGGAGGAGTGAGGGAATGGAGGACTGGACCGGGCTTATTATTTACGGTATTGCTTTTCAAGATATACTAATTTTTAAAAGAAGCATTATTTGTGTGATTTTTCAGCCTCTATTTTATTATTTCCCACTTTTACACAAGTTGTGTCTAACACCTGCAGGTGAATAATTATCAGTTATGGCACAGCTCAATACGGCATTACTACTACAACTACGAAGTACGCGAAGCATATGCGCTGAACGTGACATAATTATGAAGCTCTTGTGAGGAGTTTGATTTTATAACAATTAACAAAATAAGATTCGTGATCAGCTATTAATCCCAATTGTATTCTAAACTATTTTGTTCTTCAAATTCGCAGCGAAAAAGTAGAGAATGCACTGTTCCCTCAGCTTTCAGTGCTGCAAACAGATACCGTGTTATTCAAAGCTTTTTCATTGTTATTACGATTTAATTCTACTAAAAAGTAGCCTGGCCCCGTCAACAAGACCGCCAGCTACGCAGGCTAACTAAAAAGCTGCTATTGTAGTGATTATACTCATATTACTATATCAAGCCATCTCACTCCAATCGATGCCTAGCTAGTAACTATAAACGATGCATAAAGTTAATAAAAGTTCTTGACTTAGTAAATCATGTTAGTTTTATCCTAAAATATATCCTAAAATCTTGCTTTACACTTGATTTGTTGCAAGAGCCCCAGGGAACGCACTTGGAATTCGAAAAAATGAGTACAAATAAAACACTCAAAACTAAATCATATTAATTTTGTTTTTCTCCTGTGCGGCTAAAAATAAAATAAAATCCTGCTAAGAAAAGCTGACCAAAACTGACCGTCCCATAAAAATCGATCCGTTCTCTTATCACGCTACTGTTGCGCTGTTGTCACGCTAATGGCTCATTGTCACGAACTAAACAATTCCACCAATTCTATTTCAAGTATTCTCCCTGGGTTGCTGAATCACGTCGTCGGCTACAGACATATTTTGTGACTAGTTACATTTAATCAGCTAACAAATTAATTACTCCTGAAATCAGATTTCTTCAAGCAGGTACAGTTTTCAAACTGAAATTATTTTCAAAAGCTTAAAATTGTGATTGATAGCTTGCAGATTTCTGATTGGAGTTCTTTTCAATGGTCGATATTCAACTCATAAATGAAAATATTTTTTTATTATTGTAGAGCGTAAGGTAAGATACCAAACTCAATCCTTTCCTTTTAAGTTGTTTCATAGAACACTTCAATCTCTTCAGGTTGAAAATGGTTACTTCCCGCCAGGAATGAATTGGCGAAAGAGCTGCCATAGATGTGGTCAGTTGGTGCGCTGTAGGAGTGTCCAAGGTTTGAGTAAGAATGTGTGTTAGATGAGGCATAGTCGGCAATGTAAATATCGTGTCCGTCTCCAAATGCTGGTCCACGATCATAGCAGCCGTATGTAGCATATTGGTAAGAACCATGAGCTCCTGGTGGAGATAGTTTCACTGGTGCCCAGCCTGGCTTGTTAACCAAAGAGAACAAAAGGCGGACGAACTGGACAGGTACTGGCAACTGGAAGCTAATTGGTAAATAGAGAATGTTAAAATTAAAATGTTTCTGATCATTGTTACGCTTTGGACTGATTATTATTTACGGATGACAAGGTTGGATATTTGCGGTGTTACTGTTCGTAATTCCTAGCCCTTATTTCCTGTTACGATTGTTATTTTACATGCGCGATGGATTCAACTAAACAATAAAACTAAATAATACCTGACATAATATCAAGAAACAGAAAGTACCCAGTTTCTGTCGCCGCGTTTTTTAAAGTGCAACTAACCCCCCAAATTTTGTTTTCTCTTTAAAATCTATCTATTGCCCCGATCACGTCTGCGAAAAAATTATCGTGATTGATAAAATCCCCGCGTTTCTACAGTTGTTTAAAGTCAGGCTTTCCATGTTCACCACCGCGCAAATGGGTCCTGGGTCGAGCAATGTGACGTCAAAGCAGGAGTGTGATTTATCATGTTTACAAGCATTTGCTGGGAATCCTTCGAGCGTAGATATTCTTTTCGATATTTCCGAGCCGTTTTATTTTCGAAAGCCACAGAATTTTAACTCAAGCTAGATATGTCATCTAGTGACTCAAATTCGGAGTCTAGTTACAATTCGGAAGACTATGAAACAAAAATGTTGAGATCGAAGTGCAAGATGCACGGGTCGCAAGCTTCCCGTGATGATCGAAGCACACAGATGGGATGGTTTTCGCTTATGCCGGCGAACCGTATGTGGACGAGGAATGGCTGAAGAAATACGAAAAGGAGGAAGAAGAAGAAGACAAGAAGCTAGAGGAAGCAATTCAAGCTAGACTTGACGGCATAGAAAGAGTGGATTCTTGGTTAGTCTTATCACTAATACTTGTCAAACCAGATGTAAACAAATAGATTCGCAATCGATACTTCAAGCAGCAATGAGTAAGATATCTTCTTGGATGAACTGCCCGGTCACCTGGAATGGACAACTAAATGCGAAAAGGAGGTCAAAGCGAACGAAGAGTCGAAAAGAAAGCACAAAGGACCGCTTAGATAGCACTGAAGAAGTCAGTCAATGGTAAGCAATTATTGTCACCTATAGTACTCCCATGCATCGATATACGCGAGCCGTATGATCATTTATATTTTTGCTTTAGCGAGTATGTATTTTGTAAAGCAATGGTTATTCTGTTAAATGCCAGCTTTTCACCATTTAGAGGGTTTTGATTTTTACAAAAGCCAAGTAACTGTCGCAGTTTTCTCTCGCTCGCGGCTTTTTTCGATCGACTGAAAATCGGCTTGCTCCGCGCGGCTTGCTCGGGCCTGGAAATTGAAGCCATAAAAAAAACAAGCTGAAAGGAAACAAGCCACATCACTACAGTTTTGACATCCTCAAACGTTTGTCGTTGCTACTCCAAATAACCACCATAGTGAACTAAGTTAATTTTGAAGTAAAAACCGTCAAATAAATAGCACTTTTTAAACCTCGATAAGCGAAGTGGACCTGTTCCCTCTGTAGTCCGCATTGATATTACGACGAGTATACGGTTTTATCGCACTGCTTATTTCCCGGCCTCAGAAAAACTTTTGGAGTTCAAATCTTTTGTCATTTTTCCTATTTTATCCTTCGAAAGAAATTCGTCTTTGACTTTCATCAATATTCCTGAAATTGCTTCGCACGAGGGTGAAATGTTAACGCCATTACAGATGCGCGATACTACGGATGAATGCTCGGATATAAATTTATACGCTCGCGCTACTGAATTTCATGGGCTTACATTTCTGGCTATAGCGATGGTAGAGATAGGTTCTCGGTAACATTTGGTCGATGGCTAGTTGGGTTGGCTTCGACCGGGTTAAATAGCCTTTGGAAGTCAGCCTGCTAGAAGTGCGCGGACAAATTCTAGACGGAGTTCTTGAGCAATGGCTCTCACAGTCCCACTTTACTTCGTTCGCTTGAGTTTACATCCACCGTCTTTTTCGTATTTTCTCGACGATCGCTCTAGAATGGTATAGTATACCTTTCTCTAAATCTGGGGTGTTACTGCAACGGCCAATAACGCACCTGGAAAGCGTTTCTACACACTTTTCGAATGTGTATCGCATCTTCCTGAAGGAAATGAGTGGACGCGAAGGATCAAAGGCTCCTGAGTTGACGTCACAAGCTGCTAAATTCATTCCCAGTCAAAAACGCGGCCGTGAACAAAAATGGCGTCGTTTTTGGTCACTTTGCCGGGGCACAGAAAATCGAGGATTCAACCAAATCCAAAACAAATTTCGCAGTTAAGTTTCAAATAACAAGTACATTTATTTAAGCGAATAAAAATTTTTGGGGTTAGTTGCACTTTAAGTAAGCTTAATTCTCGTACGAGGTAGACTGGGGCAGATATAAGAGGCTGTTGCGTAGCTTCTAAGCCAGTGTGCTTTTGTTCTTATTTTCAGTAATTATGATTTATTGCTTAAGAATAATTTTATCTTATTTTTAAAACATTAATATGCTAAGTGGGTTGCTTTTATCCGAACAAAATTCGGGCTTTTTTTTTGGTAATCTTCTTGTTGTACTGGCCATAGTATATTTTCAACTATATTTCAAATGTTTCTGACATTGACTGAACATTGTCTTCCAGCCTAGTCCCTAGGCCTTCACGGCTCAAAGGAGTTTGAGACTAGGCTGGCGCGCGTGTTAACATAGCCTGATGCAAACACGAGAGACAATTTGGGAGAATTCGAAAGTTTATGTAAACACGAGCCGCAGGCGAGGTAGCCTCCTACGCAGACTTTCTTTGGGCTCGTCACGCAATTCGTGGGGGTGGAAAGATTGGGAGTACTTTCGAATTCTCCCAAACTTTCTCGAGAGTTTCCATCAGGCTATGTAAAAAGAAGCGGCCGTTTTATATTTCTTTTATAAAATAAAGCCAACAAAATGCAATGATACGTCATTAATGTGTTAGCCTCGTGCAACCCGACTGCACAACCAATCAGAGCGCGCGTTATATGATCAAAATGTTATAAATAGATAGCCATCAAACTCTTAACACGGCCGACAATATGTTTCCTGTATGGAGGTTCCCCAACAAAGATAATTATATATAAACACGTATATAATGTACATATATAGGGGGCACTATCACGAACATCACGTCAAAAAGTCAAAAGCAAAAATACAAATTTACATCAATGGAAACCTAAAAATAACGGTCCAGTTTTGTTAAAAATAACTATACTAGTGTACTGAAGCTATAAAAGGAGTGCTATCACGAATTACCCATGCAGGAGCTTTTGATCTCAATTTGAAAAATTCGGGCAGACGTTTTCAAACTTTGCAATTGTGTCTTCAAAAAATCGCAAAAAAAAAAAACAGTTATGGTTTGCTCTCCCTTCATCGATTCATTTGATATCTTCCTCTTGATGTTCTAGGCACATTTCCTGCTGTATGAGCGAAGGTACTGAGTCATAATTTTAGCGCCGTTTTGACCAAAAAAGCAGCAAAAACTCCGTGATAGTACCCCTTTAATAACAATCTTAATATATATTTATTGTTTCTAACTGTCGAATGTTAGTGATTTACTTTCGTGAGCGCACATTCACTGAAACAAAAAGAAAAAGAAAATGGAAATCATATCACTTACTCCATGAGATGCTGGTATATCCTCCAAAGATGTACGTCCTCGCCACACGGACGATTGTCACTGTGGGACCTTTGCCGTCGCACAAGGAATGGAATGTACTGGTAGCCCAACCATCCACTGATGCACGCCAACACCGTTTCCAGTAAGAAGATTGGCTTTGCACGACAGGTTTTAACCAGGTGTTCAAAGCAGTTAAGTACTTGTTGTTCTTTCCCAAGATGTCTGAATTTAGTAAACCAGCTGCAAAAATGAAAATAAGGTGATTGAATCGTATATAATTAAAAATCGATGTCATAGTGATTCTTGAAGTAGTGATAAGGCTTTAACCAAGTGACTTAGTCCATATTCTGAATAAGGCTAAACTGCTATATGATGCCGCAGAAAGACTTACGGTTAACACGCGTAGAACGTTGTTCTAAAGAACATGTTTCTGACTCAAACTTGTAGTTCACCTTCAAACCAGTTCAAACCATATCTCACCTGCATAATTATAGCATTCAAAGCCATCACCAATGTATCCCTGGTTACACGTGCAGGAATATGAACCACGTGTGTCTGCACATGTGGCGAACGGATGACACTGATGCGACTCTCTTTCACATTCATGTAAATCTGATGGACAGATAATAGATACGATATCAGTTGCATAGAAAAGAGCTTATTCAGAAATTCTTGTCGTTTTCTTGTCGCTGTAGGAACAACTTGTTCTCAAACTCTTCAGATAGCGCGTGCTCCCCACCCCGACCCCCACCCCCTCCTCCGGCCTCTTTCCCTTCAACCATGCAGTTCTCATCAGAATCTGAACATGCAATTTAGGATTCATGCAGAGTATATTACTGCAATCTAGAAAATATCTAAAACGTATTGTTATTCTCGCATATAGAACTTTCCGTGTAAATATGTCCTATTGCCTACGCTCAACATAATTTAAAATTTACAGAAAAACCAATCGTCGTTAATATTTTTTCTTTTCAAATAAATATATATAAATTATTTGTATTGCAGATTGTTTTCGTATTATTTATTTATTTATTTACAAAAGCTACACGAAATATCGAAGGCTTTAAAAATAGCTGAAATACCCGCTTCAGAGGCTCGTGTGTATTCATTTTCGAGAAGTTAGCTACTCACAAGGGTTCACTTCAGCTTGAGTTCCATGTTATTAAGATAATTGTTTACCACGTACCTTTCTTACAAGTGTACTGATGACAATCGCTGCACTGCACGTCATTCCATTCATACTTGTATTTCACACCAAGTGCGTGTACACAATCTTCTTCCTTAAAATTATTTGGCTGATTCTTGGCCCATGCTGTAAAGTTCCCATGTCCGCGATCCGCCCAAGTGAAGTCACCCTCTGTTGATTTGTCATTCAATCCCAGCCAGGATTTTTCTCCATTATGGCGATGTTGTATATAAACATTTTCTCCATTGTTGTTGACATCAACAAGAACTGAGTTTTCTTGTTGACATTTTGTCAATGCTATGGTCCAGTTCGCACATGTTCCACTCGTGAAGTAACAGTAGCCGTTGAAATAGCTCCATCCAGGATCACAGATATCTGTGCAAATACCAAATGTCTGTTAGCCCTTTTTCTGGTGGGAATGGGATTATTTTGAATTTTTATCAAATTGAAAAGCTTTGCTCTTTCAGTGATGTAATTTTTTCAAAACAGTTCGCAAGCCATGTAAACTGCACTATACTGATGTTGAACTGTTGTTACCTGATTTATTAGAGTGTTTTGCAAAATCCCATTTACAATCACGCAGAGACGCGTCACAGTTCTCTGTTCTCAGTTCTCTCTCTAAATGGATTTGTTCGACCAAATTATCAGATATTTGGATTTCTCTTGGGTCTGGTCCTCAAAGATATCCAATATTTGATACTATTACCAGGTATGCAGTCGATTACTGACCTGTAAGGACCGCATAACTAACTGACACGGGATCATATCTGGTCTCGTACAATTCCTTGACACAGGCTCTAAATCCAGATGTGTTCATGTTCTGCAAATGAAAAGATTTCTTAACATAAAAGCTTTCACAACTTGGGTAATTCGAAAAACTTAGTTAGTTTTACACCCGATACCGATACATCATAACCATTTGATTACTAATATAACTTGGTGTCCAAAACACTGGCGCTATCTGAGTTTGGGATGAGACATTGAAACAGCATTTCCAGTCTCTTGGGCTACCTGTTCATTCATGTTTCAAATCTCTACAGAAACAAACTATATTTTTTTAATGATAACTGATACCACAGACGGAAATAAATAATTAGATATAAAATCTTGCTGCATGGGTCTAGGTATAGCATCTTGCTGTACTGACATGTTGAACAGTGGCAGATATCAAGGTTGGTATTTCTTCAATGTGGCGGCCACAGTGGAACATACTAGTGTAACTATGACATGCTTCTTACCTCGATCCACGTTGAAATACCGTTATGGACTGGTGCCAAGTTTCCACTTGTCGTTGTGCTGTGATTGGCTGATATCAGGACTGATGGAGTTGTGTTATAACTTCGTGTAAAATGCACGAACTGTAAAATGAGACATTTTATTTGAACTATAATTTCTTAATATTTACTTATCTAGCTTGTCTTAACCTTTATCTGTCAAAGTCCGTCTTAACCGAGTCAGTTATAAAACGTTCCGTAACAGCATTATCGCGGTTCATTGAAGACGTTGGAGGAAATAATCTTGATTTAAGGGTTTTCGGTATGCGTACATCTTTTTTCCTTCGTAGGAGTCTGGGCATGATCGCGTATTAGCCTCGTTTTAGTTTGTTACATTTGTCTGGTTATTCTCTGGCCATGTGCTCGACATTTAATAGGTATTATTGACAGTAATAAACTAACCTCGCAATAAGCGTTGTTGTTTTCATCTGTTGGTGGATTGGAGTTTGGAAACTTGACAGAGCCATGTTCATTGAAAAGCGGCTTGTGCGGTTTAGAAAAAGCCAACCAGCTCTGCAAATAAAACATCAACATTGTTTGATATGGTTTGTTTCCCCTTGAGCTAAATATCAGTGGTTTTAAGTAAAGAAAAATATATTGAGGGCAAAAAATCCTGAACAAATCTCGTTTTAGTTACCATCAGTTTAAGTTCATATGATCACAGTCACTGACGAGAGACGACCAGTCGCTTTGTTCGTATTATTCATTCCAAAGTGTTTCCAAAATAAAATATTTAATAACATACCACATTAATATCTTCATGTTTCCCATCAAAGTTTTGCAATTCTCGTAGACAGACTTTACATGAGTCTTTGGTGACATCCTCTGTCCAGATCAGCGCAGCATCAAACTCTTTACCACTCCTTTGATGACCTGTCGTCGCAAGAACTACTGGTGGTTCCTTAAACTTGTCCTATATGTTCATTTGAAAACAGTGAAATGTCACTTATAACTACAGTATATATTAACATACCTTGCAAATTAAACTACCCCTCCCCAGATGCTCTTAACTGCACTCTGTTATAAAAAATGACTTTAAAATTTAATTAATTAATCATAAACAATTTCAAGTTTGTTTGGCTGAAAATCAATAAAAAAATGAGCAACTTCATGCTGGGCTCCTGGCGACTTTAAATTGTAGCAAATTTGTGTGCAAACCCCACCTTTGGAAACGTCACATCTGCGCACTTTGTTCCAGACCACCATTTTTGGATCTTGACTATTCCCGTCATCCCTTCGGTCGGTGCTCCCTGATACGCCACCCAGTCCACAGTCGCAAATGGATTAAAGTTGTTTCCATTCCTCCCAGATTGCATGGCGCGACTGTAAAATTACGTGTATTCACATTTTCCGTCCACGAAGTGATTGCGTGGTGGACTGTCACGGAGTCATTCAAGTTCATGTGATTTAGCGTTATTTGTACATGAACTTGTTTGTCTGGATAGAACCGGTATGGAGGGAATACAACTGTGTGACAACTTGAATCTGACCATTTGGGAACCCGGAGAAGCTTCACTCTGCCATGCACGATTGGAAAACCTGTTTAAGAAAAACAACAACAATCCACCCTAAATTATATATAGTTAATGGCAAGACAATTTAGAGCTGCGAAGTTTCAGGTCCACTCTCCGCACGTAGAAAGTTAGGAGCTATAGAGCAAGATAAAAAGGGTTGCTCGCCGGGAGGCTGTCCTTCAATTTTGAACTGAGTCTTTTGTTCAGCCGCTGTATTTGAGAGCATATGTTTATCTTCTGTCTCCAAAGATGAGTTTAAAGCTTTGTGATGTGTCCATATTTTTGGCGTTTGGAGTGTTCTTTAAAATGTATATGACAGATATTTTTTTATTTGCTTGATCGAATCTACATAGGATCCTGATACGGACATCGAAAAAAAAATTCCATATCGCTTTTCTTCACCGCGGTTTAGCCGTCTAAAGACGTGAAATTTCATTTCCGGTTAGGTAAAAAGCCGAGCGAGGTGGAGTCCTGGACCGAGTCGGTCGTGACGTCAAAACCAGAACGCCTTCGACAACAACGCAAAGACAGCGAGGAGTTTCGTGGCTTGTAGCCGTGTATAACCAGATATATTTTAGTTCAAATTTTGTCTAGAACCGTCAAAACTTACACAAAGTTATGTCTACGGATGATTTTGAGTTTGGGAGCGATTCTGAGCGATCAGACGCATAATTCAGTGTTTCTTCGACTGTTGATGAAGTTGAGTGCGATAGTTTTAATATACAGGTTTATAGAAGCAGCAACAGACAACTCAGACCCAGAAGGTCCTTACGATGAGTGGCTTCAAGAGTACATGTATACCGCTAGCAGATAACGACAGCGATATAATTTCTCATTCTGAAAGAACGTGAATTTCGGAGCCCGGACATGCTGGAAATGCGTGTGTTTAACTACGCCGTAAAAATAACATTGTTTGTTTACACAATTGCGCTGTTTGAATCGAAATGAGTTGAACCGATTTGTGATAAGCTTTTTAAAATTCGCTTGTAGTTTATCTTGAGTTTTTCTCTTTTCGAGGACTGTTCATGAGGGGCGAAGGGGCAGCAACTCGCGAAGCGGCGAGCGAGTTTGAAATCGAATGGATCTTTAGCACGAAGATCGCGGCACGCTCCAAATGTAAATAGGTTGTGTTTTCACTAGGCCGATTTACTAGCTGAACATTCTTTTTAGGTGTTTGTTTACAGACCGACTTTTACTAGTGAAACGTGACTAACTGTTTTCACGGTAAAATTTAAGCTACTAAGTTATAGACCGTTCAAATTACAAAGCGCGCAATTAAAAAAAATGGCGGGTGACGAAGCGCTTGTAATGACTTCTCTTGTCTTGATTCTCGCTGTATTCTTGCGAAGGAGAAGGAGTTTCTTTCAGAGGATGCGTTTAATGTCTCTACAAATGAGGAGTATGCGACGAAATGTTGTATTCCTGGCAATCCAATAGCAGAACAATGCTTATTGCCGTAAACGCAATTACCGAGATCATTTGTGGTGCGAGCACTTCAGGGTAAGCAGGGATACTTTCGAACACATGTGTGGCCTCGTTGGTCCTCAGCTGGCCCGGCAGAATAAAATTATCGTGAAGGAATCACCGTGGAAAAGCGGGTAGCCGTTGTTCTTTGGTGATTAGGGGCGCGTCTGGCAAATAATAGCGGTAGCATCTGTCACTATACGCAATGCGATTGGCTGCGGCATTTAGCAGGACAAGTTATACCATCTCGCGAGGTAGTATAACTTGGTCGCGATTTCCGGCGATCAAGGCGAGATAATCCCTTGTTTTGAATAGTGAAAACAGCTTGCATTTTTAACTCGTTAAACACAGAACAAAGTGTTTTCACTGCGCTTCCGGACTTTTTTCGCTTTAACTAGTCAAACTTGTCCTAGTGAAAACACAACCATAGTGTCACAGAAGCGGTCGCGACTAAACAAGGTTTTTTTCCTTCTTTTCGCTCCTAAAGGTATTTAAGAAAAATGGTCATTGAATTTGATAGAGTTTCTTATTCATCTTTAGAAAGAATGTTTCATGGAGCAATTATGTCCCGGAGTCCCAGACAAGTCAGAAACAACAGCTGCGTGATTTTCATTAGGCTCGATTTCCGCCGCTATCTCGAGTCCGGTCTTGTTCCTCCCCGAGAAGAACGGCTGGACGCGTGAGCGAACAGCCGTGTCTGTGACGTAATTAAAAAAAGTAATTTATGTAACGCTACTCCGGCTCGTGACATTCATTTATTTTCTATTATCTCTTATATTTTCGAAAGAAAAGGATCTGATCAGAAATATTCCGCGAAGGATGTTGATTTCTCGCCTTTATTGTGAAGCTATATGACTGAAAACCCAGGATGAAAAATATTACAAGATGTAACATGACCAGTGCGTGACAAGAAACAATGTTTTGATGCAATTTCGCCAGAGACGTCGCGTTCTGGCACCACACGATTTTACATCAAATCCCAGATAAAATTCATCACACAAGTTTACCGACTGTTTTATGAATTGTATGGTACATGTAGAATGTCCAAATGGATCTCATTAGTTGCCTTGTGCGGTTGTAGTGGCTTCGCTCCCCGGCTTAGCGCGAACTTTCCGTGATGTATTTCCTTGGTGCGGATGAAAAATCCATCCTGTCGGTTGAATTACAAAGACATCATGCCCATTAATTGACATTAACGATTCCTATTGCATATATCTTCGAGAGTTTCAAGGCTAAATGTCTCTTGAAGACGATCGAAACGCCGGCCCAAACAACTGCTTTGCATCCGTGAAAGATAATTTATGCCTGCTCGATTCGTGCAGGCACGTTTCTCATTGGTGGAAATTAACAATGCCAAGCTCACGACTCCAGCCGTGCCTTCGGGGGATGAGCGTGGGCTCATTTTCCCGAACAGCGGCTGGTAATCGAGCCTAGATTTTCATTCAATGCGCTGTTGTGATGACTTGGCCTGAATCGCTTTTCATAAGCTCTCACTAGTAGTTTTTCAGTCAACAGTGGTTTACTTTGGGAGGCAGAGGAATAATTTATCTTTAAGAAAACCGGAGTTGTGATTCAGAGCCATTTTTGTCCGGTAACGTTTTCGCTCACTTCTGAATAATTTTTCGAAGCTGGGCTGTGGGCTCGCGATAGTAACTTTATTTATCCACATATCACATCACATTGGTCTGCCTCGACCGAAGATTGTGCAGTTGCATTTGTTGCTTCTTCCGCAAGGACAACAGACACTGAAATCAAAATTCAAAACAAAATACCTTTAGGAGCGAAAAAAAGGAACAAAACCCTCTTGTATAGTCGTGACCGCTTCTGTGACAATATTTACATTTGGAGCGTGCCGCGATCTTCGTGCTAAAAATCCATTCGATTTCAAAGTCGCTCGCCGCTTCGCGAGTTGCTGCTCGCTTCGCCCCTCACGAACAGTCCTCGAAAAGGGAAAAACTCAAGATAAACTAACGAGAACTACAAGCGAATTTTAAAAAGCTTATTACAAATCGGTTCAACTCATTTCGATTCAAACAGCGCAATTGTGTAAACAAACAATGTTATTTTTTACGGCGTAGTTATACACACGCATTTCCAGCATGTCCGGGCTCCGAAATTCACGTTCTTTCAGAATGAGAAATTATATCGCTGTCGTTATCTGCTAGCGGTATACATGTACTCTTGAAGCCATTCGTCGTAAGGACCTTCTGGGTCTGAGTTGTCTGTTGCTGCTTCTATAAACCTGTATATTAAAACTCATCGCACTCAACTTCATCAACAGTCGAAGAAACACTGAATTATGCGTCTGATCGTTCAGAATCGCTCCCAAACTCAAATCATCCGTAGACATAACTTTGTGTAAGTTTTGACGGTTCTAGACAAAATTTGAACTAAAATATATCTGGTTATACACGGCTACAAGCCACGAAACTCCTCACTGTCTTTGCGTTGTTGTCGAAGGCGTTCTGGTTTTGACGTCACGACCGACTCAGTCCAGGACTCCACCTCGCTCGGCTTTTTACCTAACCGGAAATGAAATTTCACGTCTTTAGACGGCTAAAACGCAGTGAAGAAAAGCGATATGGAATTTTTTTTTTTCGATGTTCGTATCAGGATCCTATGTAGATTCGATCAAGCAAATAAAAAAATATCTGTCATATACACTTTAAGGTTATTTAAGTAAAGTAATGGGGCAGCAGTTTGAGTCTGGCACATGACATTTTCAATTTCCCATTAATGAGATATATTTCTCGCCTATCCTGACGTCTAGTAATTTTTTGGTTCAAAATTATTGAGATAGAATAACTCCAGCTCACTTACCCTCGCAGCTCCCTGGGTGATAAACGGTATTATTGTCCAAGCCCCTGCAATAGCTCAACTTGTACAGGCATAAGTTGTCGTACGTTGTGCCGTTCACAGTACACACTGGGTCCTGATAGGACGGGCAATCTTTGTTACACACACACCGAGCTTCATGGGCATTGTACACCTTACACACTCCAAAAGAGGGGCAATGCACGTCAAGGCATGGATTCAGGTCTGTATAATAGAAAATTAAGACAATAGTCATTTTGAGCTAGTTAAGTCCCAGTATTAAGGACGGAATGGCAGGTACATGGACCATGGACGCCACCAGCCATAGGTTTGTAAACATTATAGACAAAAGAGAACAAATCAATTGCATTTGATACCAACCTCCAATCACAGCATAGCTGACAGACAGAGGGTCGTGTTTGCTTCCTGCTCCACTCAAGTCTTTGACGCAAATTCTCATTGATGTCAGACCGACTTCCTGAAGGAAAAACAAAAACAAAAAAAGGAAATAAAATAAATAGTTTCTTCTTCTTTTTAATCCACGCACGTGCACCCATAGTCATGTCCACATGACCATACAAAGGGGGAAGGGGGTGGAGTTGGGTTGATGGAACTACAACAACAACAACAACAACAACAACAACAACAACAACAACAACAACAACAACTTTATTACCCATTGGGTTTTAGTTATTATAAGTCAAGTAAGCAGCAACTACAGTTTTTGCATCTCATAGTAAATCCTCTTTTAAAAGTTGCGAAAAAACCTTGTACGCAGAGAGTTATAATGGTCCTCTCTTAGTTATATTTGGACCCAAGGGTCTTTATGTGACTGTAATGTGAGTTATTAAAAATATCCTACCTCCACCCAGGCTGTAATAATGTTATTTTCTGGTGAAACGAGGCTCTTCATGCTGACTTGACTGTCATAATTATGATGAACAGAAACCAGGACAACGGGTGAAGCATAAAACGTGGTGTTATAATGTACTTCCTGTAAAAAGAAAGGAACGAAAAAAGTATTTTGTTGAGACGTTTTTTTTTCAAGAAACCAATTGGTTGTATCATGTTAACAAAACATGATATTTCATCACAACTTTTGAGTTTTACTGACTCTTCTACTGCGACTTTTCTTGCGAGTTTTAGAGCGAGTTTTCCTGTAAGTTTTACTGCACATTTTGCTGCAAGTTTTGCTACGAGTTTTACTACAACTTCTCCTGCGAATTTTACGGCGAGTTTTAGTGCGAGTCTTACCTGGGACATTTAGTGCGAGTTTTCCTGCGACTTTTACTGGAACTTTTGCTGCGAGTTTTGCTGCGAGTTTTTCTGCGACTTTTAGTGCAATTTTTAGTGCGACTTTTCTTGCGACTTTTCTTGCGACTTTTCCTGGGACTTTTAGTGCGAGTTTTGCTGCGACTTTTACTGCGAGTTTTAGTGCGAATTTTGCTGCGAGATTTCCGATGAGTTTTCCTGCAACTTTTCTTGCGACTTTTACTGCGACTTTTCCTGCGACTTTTCCTGCAATTTTTCCAGCGAGTTTCACTGCGACTTTTAGTGCGTCTTTTACTGCGACTTTTACCGCAACTTTTAGTGCGAGTTTTTCTGCGACTTTCACTGCGACTTTTACTGCGACTTTTATTGCGACTTTTACTGCGACTTTTTCTGCGAATTTTACTGCGACTTTTGCGTAACTTTTCCTGCGACTTTCCGCGACTATTACTGCGAGCTTTACTGCGAGCTTTACTGCGACTTTTACCGCAACTTTTAGTGCGAGGATTTCTGCGACTTTCACTGCGAGTTTTGCTGCGACTTTTACTGCGACTTTTACTGCTACTTTTACTGCGACTTTACTGCGAGTTTTAGTGCGAGTTTTTCTGCGACTTTTACTGCGAGTTTTGCTGCGAGTTTTACTGCGAGTTTTGCTGCGACTTTTAGTGCGACTTTTGCGCGACTTTTCGTGCGACTTTCCGGCGACTATCGACTGCGGGTCATTTCTGCGAATTTTCCTGCGAGTTTCACTGCGAATTTTGCTGCAACTTTCACTGCGAGTTTTGCTGCGACTTTTACCGCGAGTTTTACAGCGACTTTTGCTGCGACTTTTAGTGCGACTTTTGTGCGACTTTTCCTGCGACTTTCCGGCGACTATTACTGCGAGTTTTTTCTGCGAATTTTTTGTGCGACTTTTCCTGCGACTTTCCGGCGACTATTACTGCGAGCTTTACTGCGACTTTTACTGCGACTTTTGCTGCGACTTTTACTGCGAGTTTGACTGCGAGTTTTGCTGCGACTTTTAGTGCGACTTTTGTGCGACTTTTTGTGCGACTTTCCGGCGACTATTACTGCGAGTTTTTCTGCGAATTTTACTGTGACTTTTACTGCGACTTTTGCTGCGACGTTTACTGCGAGTTTTTCTGCGACGTTCCCTGCGAGTTTTCCCGTGAGTTTTCCTGCGACTTTTTACTGCGACTTTTACTGCGAGGTTTGCTAAATATATATATATATATATATATATATATACCCTATAATGCATAGTTTACAAGATATATTACCCCTAAAAACTGATACGGCCTCGCGCCTCCATTTTTTGTAACATTTCTGGAAACAAAAAATGTGCATTGTAGTCTCTACATCATCATTATGTGATTGACAGCTGTCAGATACACTTACTTGACAGAAGCCATAGTTGTCTTTAGCTGTCGGTTTGTCACTGTTGGGAAAATCTGCTTCTCCTGACAACGTATAATTGAACTCAGAACCATTGCCAACGAATGCGAACCAGTCCTGTAAAAAGAGTGAAGGGCTATGATTAGAATTTTACAAATTAAAATGTGCTTTACTTCTTTTCCAAACTTCTATTTTGCGTCCATTGATGTGAGGAGTTGCGATCGATCGCGCGAGTCACGCGAGTCAGTTGTGACTCGGCCCACGTTGTATCGCGAGTCGAATGCGTGTCGCGAGTTTCTAGCCACGAGAAACGAGTGGCGCCATTTGTGAGTTGCGAGTTGCGACGAGTTGCAAGTTACGAGTTGCAACGTTGCGAGTTGCGAAGTTGCGAGTTGCGAGTTGGGGTTGCGGGTTGTGAGTTGCGTGTTGCGCAACAATGAAACTCAACTCTTGAGTCTTCTGATAGCTGACCTTTACAGTTGACGCGAAAAAGCCTTTCAACTATATTTACCTTTGTTGCGACTTTGTCGTGAGTGCTCCTTGTATGAAAACTCCGGCACAATTTTATTGGCGTTTGCGTGACCTAATGCCGTTATGTCGCTGAACCAGGCCTTAGTGTTTTCTGTTTTATTTTTGTTGTGGTTGTCGCACAACTGTTAAACGCTCTCGTAAAAATGATAGAAAATAAAGTTCTTACCACAATTGTATCTTGATGTTTGCCGTCAAATGACAAAAATTCCCGGATGCACACCTCAAAGCTTCCCGCCTTGACGTTTTCAGTCCAAATGTACATGGCGTCATCAGGCTTTGTGTCACGTGTGTACTTAGCTGAGACAAACACAGACGGAATTCCCGCAAAACTCTGCAATGTGATCATACACTTGTTAGAATTATGTGTGACTCTATGCAGATTAAAACTGTACATCCCACGAATTGTTAGGAAACTCATAAGAGCTGGGGTTTATCTAAGGATGGTCCTGAAGGGGGTATATTTCCCAGCCCAAATTTTGCCCAAATCCCACGCCTCCCAGCCTAATGCTTGTCCAAATCCCATTCACAGAAGCAAAATTGGTGCCCCAAATCGTATAGTCCCAGTACGTGTGACATAATTAAATCACATTTTCAAAAATAGACAAATCCCAGTTCCATTTTACCCTTCAGGACAGAAGCATTTACACATACATGGATCTCTTCCGATTTTAATTTCCAGTTCATAGCTGTATTTCGCTTCATTTTTCCATCTGATAAAAAATTGCTGAGCAGCGTGAACTGGCGAAAACAATCGCGTGACCTTAAGCCATGCAGGAGGTCCTCACAGCCTTTGAAAGACAGCTCCAAGCCAGAAAGAAATCGCTCATTTATTATATATGATTGATTTTAATCATATCACCTGTCTATCTCGTGGACACAAATACGAGCAAATTGGGACTGATCGAAACACAATGTGACTAGATCGAAAAGTACTTAGCTCAGTCGACTACAATTTGCACAATCGTAATATTGACGCAAGATGCCTTGACCTTTCGAGCTAGTGCTATAACATTAACGAAGGTATAATGACGAATCCGCCAAATCGTAATTGGAATCGACAGAAACAATTCAACCGCTCGCCATGATCCGACTGCATGTTTTTCTTCATCTTCGCAAGCTTTCGTTCGATTCTGTTTGTTATCAGAGCAAATTCAACTGAAATTATTTGAACATTCATACTTTGACACACGCATTCGAAAGAGATTGATATCAGTCACAGTACTATAAACACGTTATCAATTAGCTGGCTAAATGTTTTGATAAGCCTGACTGCTAAATCCGCCATGACAGGTTAAACAAACTTATTATTACAAGCTAATTGGTCGATTAAACACATGTCAACTAAATGAATCTTGAAAAGACTCTTGAAGCTCTTGACACTTGACATGCGCGACTCTCTTACAAGATCATTCTAGACCCCATACCTTTGCTGCTTTTCTGGACTACGCAAGCGCGCGAACTTTTCTCTTCCAGTTGTTCACGAAAGTGGTTTTAACGTTCTTTTAAAAAAAATGTTTTCAAAACTCAAATCGATTGCTTGCCGTATTTCTATACTAAAGTCGACTTCAAAGCCGAAAAGGTGACCAGTATTCCATTATTTTTTTTTAACAAACATGCCTAGTTTATTTGAACAGGGCACAAGAAATGTTGATTGACTCAGTATCATCCTTACTAAATTTGATTGTCTAACCTGGGAGAAGGTTACTTTGTCGCACTTAGTTTCAGTTGTCCAGATTCCATCAAACGTAACGCTGCCACGTATCATCTGTGGTTCATCTTGTACAGCTAGCCAGTTGATTATCCCAGTTCCATTTGATGCACTGCCTGACTCACGTGCGCACACTTCAAACTCACGTGTACTGACGGATTGGACCCACACCGCAGCAGGTGAGTGAACACGTGAGAATACTTCACCATGGCTCAATGTCACGTGAACTTGAACCTTTCAGTACAGAAAAAAGTATTAGAAAAATATGATTTTTAAATCCCCCAGACGTTATTGCGTGGGGAGGGGGGACTCCCCGCTTTCCGTAACTTGTACTCCAGGTTCAGAAGGTCTCCAGGTTACTCGGTCTTATACTCCATGTTCCCGCTTACCACCACCTTGCGGGGAATCCCGCTTCCACCGCCCTCTCATCCTCTCCTGCCTCCCGTAGACATCATTCCCCCTCTATTCCCGTATTCCCGCCTCCCTGTCCCTCCACACACGTTGATCGGATTAAATAAATGTTAGACGTCCAGGCAGACCCGCATATTTCAGTAGTTCTCAGATTATTGTTCAAGTCCCTCTGAAATCCAAGATGGCGGATCCAAGATGGCGGATCCAAGATGGTGGATCCAAGATGGCGGATTGAAGATGGCGGATCCAAGATGGCGGATCCAAGATGGCGGATCCAAGATGGCGCATTTTTAGAAATGTATGACGTAATTTTGGCTCGTGATGGGACGTCATAATTGTCACGCGACTGTCACTAAAATAAACATTTTTGGATGCTTTACACAACATGTACAAGTTTCATTACCATTTCTTTCAACAACAAGGGGTGGGGTGAAGGGGGAGGGGGAGGTCACCTAGGGTCATGATGCACGTCATAGATTCCGTGTAGTGCACTTACCGTTCCTGATCCACTGAATGTATTCGGAAATACAACGTTTGTACAACGTGGTAATCGACAGTGTTGAGAAGGCGAACATCCACTGCTACAGCTCCAGTCCTGTAGAGTCTGTGACATGTTAAGCTTGCCGGTTTGCAGGGACATTCCTACAGGACGGAAAATATCATATTTTTAAGTGGGAGGTTTAGGAGGGATAGGTTTGGATGTGGGGGAGGGGGGTGGGGTGGGTGGGGGAGGGAGGGAGAGGCGTCAGTTCCTTGAGCCTCGCAGCCTGGACGTCTTGAAATAATATGAAAACAACTCAGTTTGAAATTTGAATTATGTGTTGATCTTGCTTAATGTATGACTCCTTGCACTTGCGACCAACAAAAAACAGAAAAATTGCTGTGCGAAGAAATTCAGTAAGAAATGAAACTATTGCATGACAACACAGCTCCAATGAAATATGTTTAATGCAGTCAGATATGACATTTGTCACGAGTTCGTACGCTGTTATCACCAAAACATATTTATCTACAGGAAATACAAGTAGAAGTAGCATTAAGTTTCAGCAAGATAGTTCTTGTCCAGCCCTAATGTACTTTTTTGTTTTCGTTTGACCCAGAGGGCAATGAACGGCATAAACGTTAACAAAGCCCTGTGAAGTTATTTACAGAGATTATACTATTATCACTCTGAAATGCAAGGTTTTTACTCCAGAAAATGAAGACCAAGGCTGCTTTAAAATGGATTTTAGACCCGGAAGTCAATGATACGATGCCATCCCCGCTGTGGAGCTATTTGTTTGGAGCGGAGTGAATGACGTGGAGAATAGAATGGAAATACTCATGGTAAACAGCATTCGCTTTGAATCCGGACGGCGTAAATGATTTTCGTCGAAGTATTTCATTGCGTTAATTTAATCACGTTGTTTTGAGGATTCGAGAAACAAAGGATTTTCCAAAAGGGGGCGTATGCTTGACTTCACTAAGCGCACCGAAACAAATTGCAGATGGACTCCGAAATCCAAGGTACATTTTACAAGGCATGCTTCACAATGGATTTTAATAATTTCTACTGACCGTAGCGTCCTCTTTATACTGTACTTTCTGAACAAGAGGCTGTCAAGGAACTACTCCTGGTCAAATATTCATATATACCAAGAAGAATGGAAACGCTTATGTCAAACAACATTTGTTTTAAATCTCTAAAGCCAATCGATTATTTGTCCAAGCATTTGATCGCTTTTAATATTTTTGTGTTCTTGTGATATGATCTTAGCTGCGCAAGATGAAGGAATAATTTGCAAAAGGGGGGCGTGCCGGTGTTTGAATTTCCACTGATTGATGAAGAACTACATGAAACAATGCAAATTGTGGACTTCATGAAGTCGATCCAAAATGCTGCAGTCTATATAAAGAGCAAGCACTCAATTTGCAATTTGACTGATGTTGCTTAAAATGTATGACGCCTTGCACTTGCGACCAACAACTGTATGTATTTTATATAGTCTTAGTTCAGGGGTCCACAGTAATTGGCTTCCGCTGTTTTGTTTACTTATATGTTATTTATAGTTTGGCGAAGCTTAATAAAATAAAAAAATAAAGATAAAATAACAAATAAATAAACTAAGAAATGAAAACATTATAAGTATGTTTATGCAGCAGTTGACAACGAGTCTAACCAACAAATAAAAACAAAGAAATTTAGGGCCTCCACAGACTAGAGAGATAATTGTCGACAACTCTTCAGTTGTCGACGATAAAAAGTTGTCGATGACAAAAAAGCCAGTGTGTGAAGCTAGTTATCGATAACTAGCTTCACACTCTGGCTTTGTTTTGTTATCGACAACTTTTTATGATCGACAACTACATAGTTATCGATAACAATTGGCCTAGTCTGTGGAGGCCCTAAGAAATGAAAACATTATAAGTGTGTTTATGCAGCAGTTAATCCCGAAAGGAAAATATTGCATGACAGCACGGCTCTATTGAAATATGTTTCAACGACTCTTACCAACACCAAAAAACAACAAAGAAATTAAGAAATGAAAACATTATATAGTGTGTTTATGCAGCAGTTAATCCAAAGTAAAATATTGCATGACAGCACGGCTCTATTGAAATATGTTTCAATGACTCTTACCAACACCAAAAAACAACAAAGAAATTAAGAAATGAAAACATTATTATAAGTATGCAGCAGTTAATCCAAATGAATATATTGACATATGTCATGAATTCGTGTGCTGTTATCACCAAAACAATTACTTACGTACAACAAATACAAGTGAAGTTAGCCGGCATTGAGTTTCGGCAAGATAGTTCTTGTTCAAGCCCTAATGTACTTCTTTCTTTTCGTTTGACCTAGAGGGCAATCAACGGCATAGTATAAACAAACCTCAGTGAAATTATTTGCAGAGTTTGTACCATTATCACTCTGAAATGCAAGGTTTTTACTCCAGAAAATGAAGACCAAGGCTGCTTTAAAATGGATTTTAGACCCGGAAGTCAATGATACGATGCCATCCCCGCTGTGGAGCTATTTGTTTGGAGATGAATGACGTGGAGAATAGAATGGAAATACTCATGGTAAACAGCACTCGCTTTGAATCCGGACGGCGTAAATGATTTTCGTCGAAGTATTTCATTGCGTTAATTTAATCACGTTGTTTTGAGGATTCGAGAAACAAAGGATTTTCCAAAAGGGGGCGTATGCCTGACTTCACTAAGTGCACCGAAACAAATTGCAGATGGACTCCGAAATCCAAGGTACATTTTACAAGGCATGCTTCACAATGGATTTTAATAATTTCTACTGACCGTAGCGTCCTGTTTATACTGTACTTTCTGAACAAGAGGCTGTCAAGGAACTACTCCTGGTCAAATATTCGTACATGTATATACCAAGGAGAATGGAAACGCTTATGTCAAACAACATTTGTTTTAAATCTCTAAAGCCAATCGATTATTTGTCCAAGCATTTGATCGCTTTTAATATTTTTGTGTTCTTGTGATATGATCTTAGCTGCGCAAGATGAAGTAATAATTTGCAAAAGGGGGGCGTGCCGGTGTTTGAATTTCCACTGATCGATGAAGAAATACATGAAACAATGCAAATTGTGGACTTCATGAAGTCGATCCAAAATGCTGCAGTCTATATAAAGAGCAAGCTGACTCAATTTGCAATTTGACTGATGTTGCTTAAAATGTATGACGCCTTGCACTTGCGACCAACAACTGTATGTATTTTATATAGTCTTAGTTCAGGGGTCCACAGTAACTGGCTTTCGCTGTTTTGTTTACTTATATGTTATTTATACTTTGGCGAAGCTTAATAAAATAAAAAAATAAAGATCAAATAACAAATAAATAAATAAACTAAGAAATGAAAACATTATAAGTATGTTTATGCAGCAGTTGACAACGAGTCTAACCAACAAATAAAAACAAAGAAATTTAGGGGCCTCCACAGACTAGAGAGATAATTGTCGACAACTCTTCAGTTGTCGATCATAAAAAGTTGTCGATGACAAAAAAGCCAGTATGTGAAGCTAGTTATCGATAACTAGCTTCACACTCTGGCTTTTTTTTTGTTATCGAAAACTTTTTTATGATCGACAACTACATAGTTATCGATAACAATTGGCCTAGTCTGTGGAGGCCCTAAGAAATGAAAACATTATAAGTGTGTTTATGCAGCAGTTAATCCCGAAAGGAAAATATTGCATGACAGCACGGCTCTATTGAAATATGTTTCAACGACTCTTACCAACACCAAAAAACAACAAAGAAATTAAGAAATGAAAACAATATAAGTGTGTTTATGCAGCAGTTAATCCAAAGGAAAATATTGCATGACAGCACGGCTCTACTGAAATATATTTCAACGACTCTTACCAACACCAAAAAACAACAAAGAAATTAAGAAATGAAAACATTATTATAAGTATGCAGCAGTTAATCCAAATGAATATATTGACATCTGTCATGAATTCGTGTGCTGTTATCACCAAAACAATTACTTACGTACAACAAATACAAGTGAAGTTAGCCGGCATTGAGTTTCGGCAAGATAGTTCTTGTTCAAGCCCTAATGTACGTACTTCTTTCTTTTCGTTTGACCTAGAGGGCAATCAACTTCATAGTATAAACAAACCTCAGTGAAATTATTTGCAGAGTTTGTACTATTATCACTCTGAAATGCAAGGCTTTTACTCCAGAAAATCAAGACCAAGGCTGCTTTAAAATGGATTTTAGACCCAGAAGTCTTTTATGAAATCACCCCCGCTCGTGTGCCTGACTTCACCAAATGCACTGAAACAAGTTGCAGACGGACTTCGAAATCCAAGGGATTTCTGATCGACGAAGGTACATTTTACAACTGAAGGCATGCTTCAAAATGGATTTAATTTCTACTGACCGTAGCGTCCTGTTTATACTGCACTTGCGGCTGAGCAAGCGGTCGTCAAGGAACTACTCCTGTTCAAATATTCGTTTATACCAAGGATAATGGAAACGCTTATGCCAAGCAACATTTGTTTTAAATCTCTAAAGCCAATCGATTATTTGTCCAAGTATTTGATCGCTTTTAATATTTTTGTGTTCTTGTGAACTTAGCTGCTTTGTGATCTTAGCTGCGCAAGATGAAGGAATAATTTGCAAAATGGGGGCGTGCCGGTGTTTGAATTTCCTCTGATCGATGAAGAACTACATGAAACAATGCAAATTGTGGACTTATAAAGTCGTTCCAAAATGCGGCAGTCTATATAAAGAGCAATGGGAATACTAATGCCAAACGAACTACAGTACAAATTAATTGATTTTAATGATTTCTGCTATCTGATACGAACGCAAACGCAAAGGATTTTCTTTGTAAAGGGGGCGTGTGACCGAATTTGCCATAACTAAAAATATTATCTATTCTATAATAAGAAATTTCACGGCCGAGATGCCAAACAATATAAATTTTCCGCCAAGATAGAGAATATGCATTTTGCTTTTCCAGGAAAGAACCGCTATGCCAAATTACGGAAGTTAGCCATTGCGAAACAGATCTTTGCCATTGCATGTCCTGAACTGATTTCCTTGGTAAAATTTCATCAAAATTAGACAAAAATCACAAAAATAGAATGGAGGAATTCAAAAAGCAAAAGGAAACGGAGTTTGAAACTCTCGGCTGTGGCACAGTGATAAGGCGACACAATTTCTTGATCAAATTCATGATCAGTCGAGGTAGTTAATTTGGAAAATCAACATAGATAAATCTATTAAAAATTGAGTCTTTACGATTAAAAGAATAAAATAAAACATAAAATGCATGCCCCGTTTAGAATGTTAGAAGTACCTTTCACTGCAAATGAGAGATTTCCAAGGATGATGAAAATCAGCGAAGATGGGAGATTCATTTTGAAGCGTATCTTGCTGACTGAATCACTGTGTTCTGTTCGCCGAGAATGTCAGGTCCTTGTATTAGTAGTACTATGTACAGTGTTCTGATTGGTTTAAATCTGGTATTTCGTAAGCAACTATATCATATTTATCAGAGAACAATGAATAAAAGTGAACTTATGTCACAAAATAATAAACTTCATGTGAGTACACTCTGGATTTGACATTTGAATAGGTACATGTTCAAACGTGCACTGTCGTTAAGAGTGCAAACAGAAATGATGACAGAATGTTATTTTCTTCTCTTGTTTGGCTTACTTTTGAGCGCCGTTTAGGTAAGAATAATGGCTATTTGTCCCAAACTAAATCAAGAGAGAGCGCCTGTAATTGAGTAACCAGTGAGCAAGAACTCCTCTCGGAAATAATGGAGGCGGAGGGGTGGTGGTGGTTGGGAGGGGGGAGGGGGGGGTTATAAGGAAGTTCCCACCTATTCATTATCTTCTCTTTTGCGCATGACTGAAGGTGACAGTCAAGAAACCCGAATGCCGAAGGCTCTGGGCCGTTGTGGGGTCGATAATGACACCTTTACACGTGTAAGACTGGGTCCACCGCGGTCAAATAAATTTAGCCTGCGTGGCAGGCGTATAAAGGGGAGGGAGGGGAGTTCGACGCGCGCGAAGCGCGAGGAGGAAAAAAATGCGGTGTCACGCAAAAATTGCGGTGTCACGCAAAAATTGCGACAGAAAGTATTCGCGAAAGGAATCAAAAGTAGGCAAAAGGAGCAGTTTAGACTTTTCAAACACAAATCTAAGTATGTTTCCAGCATTCTGTTGATTTACCATTTTTTGGACGCTTACCAAAAAGTTAGAAGTATTTAAAACATGGTGTCATGTTGAGGTCTGTCAGCGTAGTTTATTTTTCTTTGCATACTCTTACGTTTGACCGCGTTGGAGAGACTGGGTAAGATACGATACGAGCCAGCGGTATATCAGCGGGTAGCGACATTAAAATACCTGGCCGCCATTTTGGAAACTGCATTGTCATTCACGAAGCATTTTTTACAACACACATGCAAAATGGAAATGATATTCCGTTTAGGATCTGGCGGTATTCCTGGAGTAGGACAGGTAAGTAAATTTAATGGCATTTACTTGTTAAAAGCTTTCTCAGACTTCTCAGTACAAACTCTTGTCAAACAGGAAACAAGGTACGGTTTGACTCGAGACTATAGCAGAAGTATTAATTTTGCTCATTTTTCAGTCAAACTAACGTCGTATTAAGACTATTAAAAATGTGTTCATTTGAGGCTTTCAAATTTGTGAGTCAGGCGTGAGAAATTGAACCGTATGCGTGAGAACCCGTAAGCGTAAGACTCTTGCATAATACATGAGAGTTGGCAGGTATACATTAAATGTCGCTCGAAACTATGGATCAAAAACAAACTGAAGTTGTCAACCTTCTCTTCCTAGAACATGGTATTAATAATCCAAGAACAAACTTGCTTTGGGGGTAGCCTACAGCGCAGGCGCGAACGAGAGCTCTTTATTTCATCAAGCCATCGTCTTGGAATCAGAGCAGAGAGAAGGCTTGGGGCGAGTGCAAAAAAGCTACCGTGGGTAGTGGGACTCTTGTGTTAGGCTGAAAAACGGGAACAAAATAATTAATTGTTCGCCTACACAGCTGCATGCTAGTTTTGGATTTGAAGGACGTTCATAGGCCTAGAATCTGTTGCTCTTGTGTTTTCATTCCGAGTGGTTCAGTTCCTGCAGCGAGTAAGACTCGGGAGTGGTTTGTTAGTTTACGTAGCTGTCTATGACCCAATGCACACTGATCATCTTCTGTTACCATGGTTACCCCAGACCAACTAGATAGACCCAAGAGGGAGATAATCAGTTAATTAGTTCCAGTCTCTTTCCTACGGTTTCCCAACATGATGAATGTTAGCCCCAATCCTTCTCGACCTTTCATACCCCTTAGCTTCTGTGGAGCTATAGAGGGTGTTCACTCAGTCCTGTGGGAATTCCACGACAAAGGCCGTGGCAGCATGTTGGTGTCGCTAACAAAATAAGTTAATAAAAATTATTTTGTATGAGGACACCAGTATGGCGGCTATGACGTCAAGTGCATACACTCTATTAGAGATATTGAGCATCACGTATCTTTTTTTAATTTCTACGAACGACAAAAGGAGGCGATACAATCATAAGGAATTTCCAAAAGGGAGCGTGTTTGAATTTCCATCGAAGAGCCTGCATGAAACAAATTGTGGACTTCATAATATTCTCTGCATTCGATCGAAATGCGACATCTTATTCTATAAATTAACGCTCTAGCTTGTTTTACACTGAAAACCAAAAATAGACCGGATAATGTGATGAGAATACAATGAGCTATTTGTTTGACTGCTTGAAGTCCCAGGGTCACTCTGTCGCAAAATATGGCGGTGATATCGGTCGTCATTTTCTGGAGTTCAGAATGATAATACCGTGAACTCATGCATGGTGCTTATAATCGAAAGACTGTAAGAGCTAAAAGGCTAGACATAAGCCCGTGGACTTACATTAGGAGGAGGGAGGACTGGGGGAATGGAGGACTGGGCCGGGCTTATTATTTACGGTATTGCTTTTCAAGATATACTAATTTTTTAAACAAGCATTATTTGTGTGATTTTTCAGCCTCTATTTATTTATTATTTCCCACTTTTACACAAGTTGTGTCTATCCCTGCAGGTGAATAATTATCAGTTATGGCACAACTCAATACGGCATTACTACTACAACAACGAAGTACGCGAAGCATATGCGCTGAACGTGACATAATTATGAAGCTCTTGTGAGGAGTTTGATTTATAAGAATTAACAAAATAAGATTTGTGATCAGCTATTAATCCCAAATGTATTCTAAACTATTTTGTTCTTCAAATTCGCAGCGATAAAGTAAAGAATGCACTGTTCCCTCAGCCTTTCAGTGATGCAAACAGATACCATGTCAAGATTCAAAGCTTTTTCATTGTTACTACTAAAAGCTGCTTTTGTGGTCATTACTCTTATTGCTATATCAAGCCATCTCACTCCAATCGATCCCTAGCTAGTAACTATAAACGATACATAAAAGTTAATAAACGTTTTTTGAGTTACATTATGTTAGTTTATCCTAAAATATATCCTAAAATCTTTCTTACACTGATCGATTTGTTGCAAGAGCCACGGGGAACGCACTATTAGGAACACGTGGCTTCAAAACAAAGGAATTGTGACATAGGTTCAGGAAAATATGAGCCCGTTGGCCTTCTTACAGCGGGACGGGTATACCAAACAAAAATAGGATTTTGAAGATTTGAAACATTCAGAAATTCCTCGGGTGATGTTTAGATTCAGATGAGAAAATAAAAAAAAAAAGGTTATGGCACTTTAATATCGTTGAGCTAGGGTATAAATGGCATATGGTGATATATAAACCTAATGTATCGTTCTGTTTAGTTGGTAGTGCAATAGCAAAGTTTGAAAAATTAATGTGAATTTTCTTGAAATTTATGATTTGAAATAAGCCCCCTCTCTCTAATAAGCCCCCACCCCCTTCTTGGGCCTGAAATTAAATAAGCCCCCCCCCCCCCCCCCCCACCCCGGCCCATGGGGCTTATAATATAACTTTTATGGTATCAAAGGTAATTTTACTGTTACAGTTAGCATTTTTAAATGTAACAGTAAAACATTGATTTTATCATAATTTTTATTATCATTTTTATCATTTATTATAATTCAATTATTAATTATTGAAAATTATGAAAACCAGCTTTCAAAAGATAACACTAGCATGTACTACACCATGAATGTACAGATATGAATGTACAATTTGTAAACTGTCACTTCACATTGCGCCTAGTGGCCCATAAGGAAGCAGCTCAGAGCAAATTCACCAAGGCTTGGGGACGCTGTAGCTGCTCCTCCCGACGGGAGAGAACCCATGATGCACGGGGCCAAAGCCAACAGGACACCCTCGGGCCAACTAGTCTACTAGTGCACCCGAAGCACACCATGAAGATCGGAAACTGGAAGCATGTACACAACATACTACATGTATTTACAAACAACAAGTAACTCTCACCTAAAAGCACCAGTTTAATTAAGATGACCTTTTTACGCTGCACAATACTGGAGTATGGGGGTTCATAGAACTCCATCACACCTACATGTACACATTTAGAAATATATTAAGATTATAAATAATAAATTATTATTTTTAGATAACTTTTTTTAGATATGGTATTCCCACTCAATTCAAGTTAAATTGATAACAAATTATGCCAGATAATATTAATTATTACTTTAAAATAGGATAAATTGTTTAATACAGTAAATGTTCACTAATCTAAAAAAAAAGGTTGTAATGTGTTGTTCCAGAAAATATCCATACTCCAGCATGGAAGGTTTTTGTTTTGTTTCCTCCGAAACGAAACAGTATAGTTTTCAATTCGATGTGAACTATTTACACAGTGGGGCTACTATCTAATCAGAATAACCCTCGTAGCTTGCAATGTAAACATGTTCTAGCAAAGACAAACAAACTGCCGAACACATGTTGTTCAAGTATCGATAAAATGATTGTCACGGAGACAATAAGAAATTCATATATATTACAAATAGAAATATTTGACGACTGAAATGCTTCTAAGTTCGATTAAAGCGATGTATTGGTGAAAAATGGAAAGATATCTGTTTCCGTGTTTAATTGTAATGTAAATATTCTAGCTGTATTTTCAACTTTGTTATTGACTTTATCTTGGCTATTTCTAAAACAAGGAGTGGGGAATGGGGAACGGGGAACGAGGAACGGAAAGTTGAGGGAAAGCTGTTTACGGGTTAATTGCTCGGGCCGCATCAAGCTTTATTCGGCTTTATTCAATTATATGCTATCTACTTAACTATTAAGTACTACAAAATCTACCACAAAAGAAAATATTAAAGTGGTTGACCTGCTTTTTAGGGTTGCCATGTGATAATTATTGGAACTTAAAACAAACTGCGGTGATATAGCTTTGCCTTGTCACTATTCCACAATGCCACAAACTGTAAGCAAAACTTTTCAGATTTTTAAATAGTCTGTATAGAGTTACGTTGTGAAAGAACCAATAAGATTATTACATTTCACTTTCTCTTCATAAGTCATGTAGATAAATGTAACTGGTGGCATGATTTCATTTATAAAATACTGACAGAGGTCTTGTACATGGTCTGAGTACAATATTAGACTACGAGCAGTCCCTAATTTTTTCAGGGATAGTCGAGCGGAGAGCGCATGTGAAACACGTGGAAATCACCTCCCACGAGGAATCGCGATGCGAGGCAGCGGCAATATTTATATTGTGTCATTATGACACAATAATATTGTACAGTCGAACCTCCTGTAAGAGGACACCCTTGGGACCTGAAAAAGTGTCCACTTAAGAGAGGTGTCCCGCTTATGGGAGGTGTTTGTTAGCGGAGGTTCAACATTACTGTATTGCAACTAAATCTTGACTTCTGATCAGTGCACAGAAATAATGAAGAAATTACAATATGTCATTTTGGCCCGGCTGGCAACAGATATTGGTGACATTACTTATTGTTATTAATGTGCTAAACAGAGAACTATTGGCTGGTGAAACAAAGAGTTCTTTTGCATGTTCAACTGGTTGGTATATTTAATAACAAAAACAATGTTTGTAAACAGATATCAGTTCCCTATTGAGGTATATGTACAGTAGAACCCCACTAACTCGAACTCCCAAGGGAAACAAAAAATAGTTTGAGATAGCGGGGGTTTGAGTTAGCCGATAGTAAATGACTGAAAAACAAGGGCAAGGGGAATGGGTTTGAGTTCTAGATAGTGGGGAGATCGAGTTAAGGTGGTACTGGAGGCTAACGTGACCGTTTCAGAATTTGACAATTTCTTGTCAGCTTGAAGCCGATAATAAAAGGAACTGTTTGCAAAATTTCAGTTCAAGGGAATCATTTTTCAGCGAGATACTAGCACATGAACTTTCGTCTCTATGGCAAATTTAGCGGGAAAATTACAGTAATCAAGCGATATAAATGGAGTTTTCGGTTTTCAAAAACACAACCCATGCGGTATGCGTATTTGACACCCGATGTCAATTGCAAAACATTCACCAGTCATTGAATTCTACTCAAATAAGTAAATCGCACTGTATTCTGGCTAAACTGAAAAGGAAATGGCAAATAATCGCCTTTTCTTTTCACATAAAAGTAACTTGATTGAATAGTTCAATGTAATGTATCCAATCTCAGCGACTGCAAACTTTACGCAACGTGATGCGATGTACGCGGCATTCTTCAACATCGAAGGCATCTTTTTCGCTTAGAACACAATCCGTAACTTCGTAAATGAGACTCAGTTGTAAGAAATATGTTTTGAAGCTCTTAGAAATTCCATCAGTGCCGAATATTTCCTTGAATTTCGAGGAATAACATATTATTTTCAGCCCGAAAGAACCGAACCTGTCATCGCCTCGCTGCTTGACTCTTGAAGGTGTCGTTACCAGGCAAATGTGTCATTGTTTATGCGGGCCCGCTTATGATTGGTTTCGCGGAAAATAGGCTCTCTTTATAAGGCAAGTATGGCCTTATAAAGGAGTAAATTTTGGCATTTGCCGCTGAAATTAAGTATTGCTGGCTTTGAAAACATGGCGACGGGGTAAATATAACGCAAGGATCGTAAAGGATAAGAAAGACGCAAAATTATGGCGTGTTTTGTGGATTTCAGAGCTTTGTGATTCGAACATGCACCCAGTATAAACAAAACTATATTTTAAGGATTTATCGGTTTACAGTGAAACTTGGCAAGCTTGATATCTATGGAATTACGAACGTTTTCACCAGAGTACACCTTCTGAAATGGAATACCACTTGCGTGACAGCATCACACTTATTATGAAGGTTAATTTTGTGATTTTTTACGACTAAAACAAACATACTCAAAACGAGAAGGTGTACTCTGGTGAAAAGTTGAGTTTTATTCCATTCTATTGGTGTCCCGAGTATTAACACAAAATAATAAATTCCCTGTTTAGATTTGGTCAATTTTGTAAAATTTCTCAGAAATGACCACACCCTTCAATTTCTTTAATTACAGAAATTCCTTAATTTTTCTGAAACAAAAAATATTTCCACCAGAATCTAGAAGAAGTAAAGAAGAAGAGATGTTGAAATTACTTCATTCCCATGACTATATTTTGTGATTCAACCTTCAAAGCACTGCCCAAAATTGACTAAATTAGCCTCCAGTACCACCTTAAACCGAGTTCGAGTTAACTATAAGCGGGGTTCTACTGTAATATATATTATTGCGAGTACTCCCCTGGGTTATACAAGCACCACATGAGGAATAACAAGACACAAGTTAAAAAGTACACAAAAATTAGCCTCTGTCGAGTCCCGGAGGGGGGAAAAAAAATTGGGTAGCTGGGGGTGTGCCGCTGGGCTTAATAAAAGCCCTTTAATACCCTGTACCAGACCACAAAACGCTAATTTTATGACCCTGACATTCCATAATGGTAAATAAAGATAGCCTGTCCCAGATGGTAGATATGATAAAACGAATAATTGCGGTCGTTTCGCCAACGAGTGGTTTCAGCAACGTCTAGTTCGCTAACGTCTAAAGCCAGTTCGCTAACGTCTTAGGTTAGTTCGCCAACGTACTATGTCAGTTCGCTAACATACTAGCACTAGCTAAGTTACACGTACACAAACTCGGATCGCTTTTATAAACCCTTTTATAGTCGTCAAACTTATGATCGCCATTTTGTGTCCAGAAGTTAAGTTTATCGTTCATGAAGAAAAAGACGTTCCCGATATAAAGTCGAGTTAGCGGGAGGTTTGAGTTATCGAGGGTAAAATTAGTAAGAAAATGGACCTGAAAGGGAATCGGAAAAGGATTCAACTAAAAGCAGGGCTAAAAAATTAACGGTCGCCAGGTCGCCAGTGGCAATTTTAAAACTGACCAGGGCGACTAAAGTTGAGGTTTGATCGCCCGAAGGACGACTACGATATAAGCTTAGAAAAGTTGCAAAGTACGAAGTTTAAAATAAAAATAAAATATGTAGTTAAATTGGACTACTTTCCTTTCTTTTCCTCAACTCTAAGTTCATTGACTTTAGTGGGATTTTTTTAGTTCTTAACGAGCTATTTAACGGTTTCACGAGAATTTTAGATCGATCCGCAAATACCTATCTGGACGCCATTTTGATTTGTTATTGCCACGTGACTCCAGTCTTACCCAGAGTTATATGCGGCACGTTTTGGAGTCGGACATGTTTTTATCGTCAACATACTTCTCGCCAGATTTTGGCATAGAAATTCTGATGTAAAACCCACAGAATGTGGAGATTCTCCAAGGATGTGAGCCGCTGCTGTCCAAAACCTAAAACCAAGAAGATGCCGTAGAATGAAAGTAGCAAAAACTACGAAAAGCAACAGGAATTTTCAGAAAAGCTGGAACTCAGGGGGAGGCCGTGGTTTGTTGTCCAAGATACATGTAACGCGTTTTGCTCCCTTTGTAAAGAGGCGGCAGTATTAAACCGTTTATTCAAGTAAATATGTTTTTAAAATCAACTTGAGGAAAATAAGGGCCACTTTATTTTGGCCTCAGGGGCCCACTAAGATTCAAGGAAAACTGGCCCGACTGGCCACCAAGCACTGGAGTTATTTTAGTCCTGCCACTGAGTTAATTTTTAGTCCTGCTAAAAAGTGTTACGAAGGTGAGTTTGATGGTCTAAACACAGGACTTGACTTACATATCGGACGTTAGCGAACTGACATAGTACGTGGCGAACTAACCTAAGACGTTAGCGAACTGGCTTTAGACGTTATGCGAACTGGAAGTTGGCGAAACCACTCATTGGCGAAATGACCGGCTTTCGGTAAAACAATACCTTATTCCAGACTATTTTTCTTTGCAATTTTCTGCTTGATTCAGAGTGCGAGTTTTTGTATCTCACTGACCACATTTTTGTAAACCAGTAAGCTGTCAAGAAGTACTAAAAGTAATTTGATTTTATTCGAAGACCTTTTGTCAGTCTGATATGTAAATGTCTACCCTATTCCAGAGTATCAATTACCGATCTCCGAGCCGACTTCTGGGAAACTAATACCGTCTTCCAGACCAAAACAATGTATTTTGTTATATACCCTGTTGACCTGACCAAAATGGCTTAAAAATCATACCCTGTTTAGCGGCACGTACCTATATAGCATATATATAAAGGGAGTAACCCCCCCTGCCCCCCAGGGTGTCGAGTCCTCACATTTGTTGATCCTGATCATGAAGTGCTTCAAACTCAGAATAACTACTACATATGTTCACTTTCTATTAAACCTTTCATGTGCGTCTTCTCTGCGTTTTATGCTTGACTTTAAGGCTTAGAATGTGGGTTAACTTCAATTCAAACGAAACTGTTATCTGCTGTGCTGTTATTGATGATTTTTAATCAAGAAAACTTTTCGCCTTCAGAAGTGTTTTTAAACCATAAATATTCATGTCGACCAACACTAGCACTTTATATACATCAAACTTACCGTCCACCACGTACACCTTAAGGAAAGGACACTGCGGGCTATGCAAAAGGAGCACATACAGGAACATTTGTAGCCATAAAATAAACCCGCAGAAAACAAAGCTTTAGCAAAGCAGTCTCGTGACATTCTCGCCCCAGAGCCTTCGGTTGGACCCCTTGGACCGGTTAAGGCCATACGGTGTGGCCTGCGCGCAAGCTCTCTCGCAGGCTAAATACGAAGAAGGGGCTGATCAACCTCGTGTAGACCCTGGGAACGAGGTTGGGGGCTGATTTGTAATTCCCTCCCAAAACGATAAGTGAAGACAAAGAAAGCGGATGACACCAATATATGGGAGAATAACAACGATACCACTGTGGCTTTTTCGTTAAGCGAGAAGTTCGGACTTTGCGTGACTCGATTCGTGTAAGAGTGACAAGTCACGCGAACCACAGTAAAATATCACTCATATCATGACATTTTTGCGGCATTTTCAGCTTATATTATTCCGTCGGAATTCCAGAATTTGGAAATTTTTTAGACTGCGTAGCGGTCGTTTCCGTGAAGACATGGAGCACGAAAAGAGAGGAAAAAACCGCGAGGGGGGAGGGGTGGGGCATGTGCACAGTAGATAACGCGGGCGATCCAGAAATTTGCCTGTGGAAATTTCGCTGTCAGTCAGTAGCTTGCGCGCCGCCGTGACAGCCACCATGCAGAAGAAACCCTAAAATACAATGTCAACATTGTCGGTGTAATCCGTTGAAATTTTATGTGAATTATTTCGGTCATCAGTCAACTTATTTTCGCGATTGAACAAAAAAATCACGAAATTTTAAAAATACCCGCGAAAAAAAAAGGCGCAAAACGCGAAATTTAATACCCAAGCTCAGTACACAACTTCCTCCGAAGATCCGTTTGAAGACATATATAAATTCTATATATTTTTGTAAATACCTTTTTGGAACAGTTTTCCTAAAACGAGCATTCCGGTTAAAAAGGAACTGAGCATTGCTCGTGCGAAGTGACTAACACCGTTCTGACATGATGTTCTAACTTCTTCTAAGTACTGATGCTTTCTCAATCGATTGAACGCTTTATTGTTGATCATCAACGACGAATTTTTTAAATGGAATCAAAACATATAGCAATGTGGCGAATTTCAAATGTATAATTTTTATTTACAAACAAACCTTTACCTTGCGTGCTATGAACTGGTCTTTTATAAGGAAATAAAACGTAACCATTTCATAACAATTAAAACCGATTAAAAACTCACATCAAATACACCTCTAATCGCCATGTTGGTAAAATAACAATAGCTTTTTTATTCCCCAAGGTCCCCCAAGCCTCGCATTCAGACGTTTCAAAACGAGTTTACGCGTGGTTTCAGATGCGGAAACAAAGGTTTTTAAAAATCCTCTGGGATTTAAGATGGCCGCCGCGTGATTAAGGCCCATTATGTCCATTATCAACACTACAGTGGAATGTCGATTTCTCGAACCCTCGATTTCTCAAAAAACCCAATAACTCACCAGTCATTTCCCTTGGATTTGTTTCACTATAATTTTACCCCCGATATTTCGAACTCCCGACTTCTGAACCGGAAATTTTTGTTTCTCTTGGAGATTCGAGAAAATCGAAATTCCACTGTATTATTATGTTTGGGTGGTCACTGGCCACACAGGTCTGACAGTTGAGCCTCTCTCCACTGTATTATGTTTGGGTGGTCACTGGCCACACAGGTCTGACAGTTGAGCCTCTCTCCACTGTATTATGTTTGGGTGGTCACTGGCCACACAGGTCTGACAGTTGAGCCTCTCTCCACTGTATTATGTTTGGGTGGTCACGCAGGTCTGACAGTTGAGCCTCTCTCCACTGTATTATGTTTGGGTGGCCACACAGGTCTGACAGTTGAGCCTCTCTCCACTGTATTATGTTTGGGTGGTCACGCAGGTCTGGCAGTTGAGCCTCTCTCCACTGTATTATGTTTGGGTGGTCACGCAGGTCTGACAGTTGAGCCTCTCTCCACTGTATTATGTTTTGGGTGGTCACGCAGGTCTGGCAGTTGAGCCTCTTTCCAGACGCCCTTGGATAGAGGCTCAACTGTATCACTCATGACCTTTTTGAAGAAATTTCAGTTTTTGTCGGTTTCGATTGAGAAGATATATCAAACTTCCGAGACAGTGTTTCATCCGATTTCCAAACACCTCGAATATTTCGTCAAAAATACACCGCTGGCGTAGCGTCGCATTTTCCTCTCTTCTCGGTCTTTGAAATCGGATGAAACACTGTCTCTCGTGTTTGATATATTATTTCTAGTTTCACGGTAAAATTTGTTCGAGTCTTTCGATTGCCGGAAGTTTCTCTGGATTCCAAGCAAAGATTTACTGTTGCCCCGAAACAGCGTTTATAAGAGTTGCCACTCCCGGTTATGAAATGTTCCTTCAGATAACATGTGGACGTGATAAATATCGGAACTCTTCGTATACTTTTTACAAAGATTTCACGAAAACAGGACTTGTTTCATCAAATCATGAAAATAGTCCACCAAATCAGTCCTGCATAGTAATTAGCAGAATTGTGTATCAAATATATAAATACTGTGATTAAAAATGTGTTTCCTCCATGTTTCTTTTGTACAAGTAAAAATGCACTTTGGGAGGTACCATGACCAAGTGGTTTAGGGCGCTGTAATCTGGAGGTCCCTGGGTCAAATCCTCCATTCTACAACTAGGTGGAGTTTGTTCTTGGTAGTCTCGAGTTCAACTCCTCGGGCAGTGCGCACGGTATGTAAATAGCCAACTGGTCTGCCTCCTGCCAGTTGGGATCCTTAACGATTTATGTTTATTTGAAATAGTTGTTTCTTCTGTTCATAGTTAACATTTATGTTTATTTGAAATAGTTGTTTCTTCTGTTCATATATAGTTAATAGAGGGAAATAGCCAAATAGCAAACCGAGATGCCCCGGCAAGATTTATGTTGGAAGGTCCACGACCGTGCACAATCTTTTGTTTTGCGCTGACACACTATGGTTGAATTACGTAACCGAAACGGTTGTATTGGTTAGTTACTCGGACACAACTCAAAACCTATTGTGTTTTGTGCACGGTCAAGGCCAAAAAAGCGAACAAAAACATGGAACAAAGATTATATTCTTCCACCGAAGAAGGGACAGCAGTCCCGAAACGTCTGGATGTTTCAAACATTTTTAAAAGCGCCAGCAATTATAGTTATTTTAATCTGAACTCTCCAACAAATAATTTGTTGGGCTTCATAACCATCTCCCTTTATCAAGTTCGCTCTGTTTAAAGGGAGTGTTTCACGGTTCGGCGCATGTGCCGGCTTATCAACTTTATCCGTTTAAAAAACCCCACTCACATGTACTTCACTGAGTAATCACATACTATAATTAGTCCAAGAAAAACGACGAATGACCAAAATTGAAAAAAAATGTCAACGGATTACACCGATAATGTCGACATTTGAATATCAGAATAAATTACCAGAATAAATCCTTCGAGTCAACACTTTATTCTGCTAATATATTCTGCTACGGTCATTCGTCGTTTTTCTTGCACTAATTGTAGTATGTGATTACTGAAGTATCGAGAAGTACACGTGAGTGGGTTTTTTTAAAACGGATAAAGTTGATAAGCCTGAACATGCGCCGAACCGTGAAACACTCCCTTTAAGTGGCATGTCTACAAACTATAGCTTTGAGCTAAGTATGCGTCCTCTATAAAAATTTATATTTATTGCTTCATTTATATTTATTTTTTATATTGCGAATTACTTATCATTGCGCCTTTACTTCTCGGAGCCTTCAAATAAATTAAAATAATCTCAAACACTACTTTCTATGACACGACTCTCAGTCTTAATCGGAGGAGTTTCAGCCGGAGACTCCCTGAGTACATCATCTGCGTCATGACGGGGACTGCGTTCTAACATTCTTGGTCCAGCCAAAACAATTCCTATGGCTCCAATTGGAGAGGTGATGAGAATACCTAGCACAGCGATTGTTAGGATCTGTAATGACAAGTCAAACATTGAAAGATCACTCGAGTTTAAAGGAGCTATGTCACGATATTTTTTAAAGTCATTTTTGCGAAGTGCAAAATCACCGTCAAATTGAAAGCTTCAAAATAATAGTTTACTAAGGTAGAAAAACACCAAAGAGGTGATAATAAACCAAACAGGAACAAGGATGGTTGAGGATGGAGAAGATTAAAGGGACACTGTCCTCATTTTTAGCATGATTTTGGGAAGCTCAGAAACATATCTAGATCATAGGAAGTTGAACAATAATGGTTTGATTCTATAGAATAGTACTCGACAAATGACAGGAAACCCATTAGGAAGTGAGGTGACTAACGACAGCGAGGATGGAAATGGATTACAATATGGATTTAAAAAAAAAATGACAGGCTGTCAGTTTTTCAAAATTTCAAGTTTGGCTCGGAAATCTTTGAAATTTTGCAAAAATGTTGTTGCCGTATGGAATTTCTTCAAGAAATTGCTTTTTATCATTCAGTTTTAGGTAGCATTTCGTACATTATTTATAATAACAGTTTTGAGTAAATACGCTGGGACAGTGTCCCTTTAAGACACATTGTCATCAGTGGCAAGAGGATAAACAGGGGTCGAAATCCGGCATCAGCTGCTTGGTCTATTTCCTGAGCTGCTCAAAAATACATCGCTCCAAGGGAGGGATGATGATCTCAGAGAAGGATTCCCCGTACCCCATGACTTGTGACTCGTAGGTCCTATATAACTTTTCAACAAAATAGTAAAGAAATACATCACATGAAAAGGACCCAGTCTCCTTGAAACTACGCGGTCAAGAAATAAAAGCTGATCGATAGATCACGCAGCAGTTTGTCATTAATTAAGTACAATTACAAAAGTAATTCACCTGTATTCCAAACTCTTCCTCAATCTGTCCCGTGAAGCCTTTCTGTCGTGCTACGTCTAGTGACACAGAACCAATGGCGGCCTGTATAATAACGAAGCAAATAGCAGTTATTACAGTTGAGCCCGCAGTCAAATAATGTTTTTAAAAAGTATGCAAACGAGTTAGGCTCGATTTCCGCCGCTCTCAAGAGTCCGGTCTTCGTTCTGGCTCATTTTCCCGAACAGCGGCTGGTAATCTGAGCTTACAAATGAGGCTAATGGGCCAATACAATGCCAGATTGACCCTTTCGCCTCGTTTGCATATCAAACCGCTGACCGTCTGTAATAACTGCTATTAGAGCGGTTTTCAATTGAGTGTCGTAAAACCAAACCCAAAGCAATTACAATGGCCAATCACAACAAACGTACACAACACAATGAACCAATAAGAACTCGAAGCAAATACATGTAACCGGCGCTAAGCGCGGGAAAACGCGTGAGACCAAGTCCGATTGGTTTTGCTTCTGATTGGTTGAGTAGGTGGCGCGAGTTTTATAAACCAATCACAGAGCGTAGTAAAGCAAAACCAAAGCAATTACAGATTACTTTCGACACTCGATTGAAAACCGCTTTAAAAAGAATACTGATTACATAATAGGAACCCCAGCAATGGTTTGTACTGTTTTTTTATTATATGGCAAACTGGTCCACGACGAAAAGGAGCATTCTGATTGGTTCCCTAAGCGGTCTGAATTTTGCAATACGGACCGCTAAGATGGACCGTTAACGAACTCATTTCGCCGAATTCCTTTTATGAAACATTGAACAAAGGAAAACTGTTTTCTATTAAGTAGAAACATTTTTCCTTATGTCTGGCGGACAATTTTTGGGCTTTTTTGGCTAAACTTTTCGCAAAGTGGCCTGAAAATGCAAGAATATGCTTAGCTTTGGCGCGCGCGTTAGCCGAGAATGGTTGCATTAATTTATCAAAAAATTTTTAAAAAAGCCATTATAATAAAAACTTTATTGAACTAGCTTGTTCGGTCCGTATTGGAAATATTGGTCTCGTTCTTTTTTGGCAAGTTTATGGAGCTCGCCTTCGGCTCGGTCCATAAACTTGCCAAAAAAGAACTCGACCAATATTTTCCCAATACGGACCTCACGCTAGTTCAAAACATCTATAACAGCACTTTAAAAAGTACTTGACAAATGACAAGAACTCATTAGAAAGTAAGGATGATTAACGATGGCAAGGATGGAAATGGATTACAATATTTATAAACTTGAAAAATTAATGCGAGGCTTGAATTCCTTTAAAATGTGTAAAAGTTTAGTGCAACATCAAATCCCATTTTAAAGGATTTTTCTGGTTACAGTGTTGCTACATGTATACAGGGGCCTTCATTTTGGGAATTCTTAAGTACAGTCAACTCTCGCCTTGGAGACACCCCACACAGCGGTCAAACGCAAAAATCCGGCGCCACTTCCGGTTTTCGTTGCCTTGATTTTGCAAGAGATTGAAGGGTAATGGCGGCGTAATGGCCGCGAAATTTGTAAGGAAACGTTAAAGAACATGCAGTGGTAAACCAAAATACGAGCTGAGACACTTGGTGGATAACAATTATTACATTATCTATGCATACTCGAGTACAAAGCTTAAGTTTTCATTAAATTTCTTAAGTTTGAGCTTTAAAGTGACGAAACGTGGAGGACTTCGTAAAGTTAGGACATTTTGCAGTGGGGTTTTGGCGGGAACTGCGCAGGCGCATCACGTTTGACCGCTGTGTGGAGACACCCCGTTATTACGGGCACCCGCTATTACGCTGACTCGTCCCCAGTCGTCTCTCTTGTCTCCTTTAATATTAATAGGAGACAAGAGAGACGACTGGGGACGAGTCAGGCTATTTACGGACAAAATCCAGTCCCCGAGCTAAAGCTGTAGAGTTTTAGCATAAAATGACTCCCGCTATTACGGAGTTACAGACACTTTCGTGGTACCAACATAACAATTTTATTGTTTTGACTCTCGATAAAGCGGACCGACCTCGAACTTCTCATATAGCATATTTATGTATTAATCTGTTGTTCGTTATGTGTCAACTTGTATAAACACACTTCCAAGGATTTCCAGAATGTTTATTTTCGCATCAGTGCTCGAAATTAGCGGTCGTCCGGTCGTCCGAGACGACTAAAAAGTGTTTCGGGCAACCATTTTCAGTAAAACTAAAGGCCCGGTCGTCGAGAAAAAACCACCGGACAACCCCAGGTATAAAATCGATCGAAGTAGTTACATTTACAGGAAAATAGCTCTAAATCTGATAGGGCGTAATCTTCAGGTAATAAATGGAAGCAACAAAGACTTTCTGAATCGAAGTTTATACACGCAAGTAGCTCACGCAAGTGGCATTTTCAGTTTCTGATTCAAATCGCCCTATAATGCATTGCAAGCTTAGTGAAAATCTTGAGTACATCATGTATGCTGATGGGTTTGTGTCTCTGGTTACTTGCGATCGTGTTGGCTCACGTTTAGCTACAAAGTTAGTGGCTGGAAAGTCTTAATATGTAATTCTTTTGTTTTTAAAGCTTGTTTTGCAAAAATATTTTGTTAATTAAACTAGCTTCTATTTGATTTTACAATCTGGCAACCCAAAAATTGCATTTGGCGACTAGTAATTTCGAGCCCTGGACTCCGACATGTTATAAGTATTGAACCTTGACACTGAATAAAAGTAAACAAGTAGTTACATATACACTAACTTTGTGTGAAACATTGTGAAAATTGAGTCAAAACCCATAATTAGGCAATAGGTCAGACAATATTTTAAGGACAACCAAGCAGTCATCTACCGAAGTCGGGGGTTTGGGCATAAGGACAACTTGGATTTTTTTTTTTATTTCGAGCACTGGCATCGATAATCATTTCTTGGTACAGGACTTTGCTTTTTCAGTTTGCTTGTGCCTTTTCCTTCATACTCTGATTATTTAACGGAACTCTTTTTCTCACACTCCGCTTTAAATATATCGGGCCATTTTGGTTCTCTAAGAACTAACAACCCCAGGCATGATAAACAAAGAGGCTGGGCACAAGCTTTTGAAAACTAAGGTTTCTATCATGGAAAAGTGTATAGCCTGTGTACATCCGCCTCTTCAACCTCGTTCCCAGGGTCTTTCAGATGAGAGACCCTGGGAACGAGGTTGCCGCCTCCTCCCCTCCTTTTTGAGGGGAGGAGGCGGATGTACACAGGCTAGGAAAAGTGCTGAGCTAAGGTGAGGATGGACCACGTATTTATCAGATCAGCCGTCATAAAATATTTCGCTTTGTCTTTCAGTGGCCTCAAAAGTGATATTCTTATTAATAATTCTTGTCCCATTCCGATTTCAGTTTAAACAATCCATCGCCCTATTTCTTAAAGGAACACTGTCCTGATTTTAGCATGATTTTGGGAAGCTCAGAAACATATCTAGATCATAGGAAGTTGATCAATAATGGCTTGATTCTGTAGAATAACACTCGACAAATGACAGGAACCCATTAGGAAGTGAGGATGACGAACGACAGCGAGGATGGAAATGGATTGCAATATGGATTTTTGAAAAAACGTTTAGGATGTCAGTTTTTCAAAGTTTCAAATTTGGCTCAGAAATCTTTGAAATTTTCCAAAATTTTTGTTGCAGTATGGAAGTTCTTGAAGAAATTGCTTTTTATCATTTAGTTAGAGTTTATTAAGTTCTTATTTCATAGATTTAGGGACCATTTCATGCATTTATAACAGTTTGAGCAAATACGCCGGGACAGTGTCCCTTTAAGGGGGGACTTCGCCTAAATTTCAAGGAAATTTTAAGAGGTTTAAAGAAGGAATAGAAGAAAGAAAATAATTTTTGGAACACCAACAGACAGTTGATACCCACGCGGGTGCTCTTGCGTGGCTATCAACTGTCTGTCAATTGTCAATCTACTAATTTTTAACTTCAAATTCTAATTTTTAAAACTACATCAAATCTTCAATATTTCTCATTTTCCTAACTTTTACAACTCCTTTGAGAAAAACTATTTCCTCCCAAACATACCCAAAAATCACCCACAAATTTACAAAACACTCCATAACATAGATTCATGGGATGAGCATAGAGAGTTTTTGGATTGCTTGAAACGTGAACGAGATATTTCCATTTAACCCATGTTAAGTCGCGGAAAAATGGCATTTAGGTTAACTCATCTTTCTCCCCTCCTCTCTTATTTTTTCAGCTTTTTTTTCTACTTTTTTCGGCTGTTTCTCCCTCCTTCCTCAGTAACAGGAACAGACAGTTAAACATCCCATATCCCTATTTTTTTCAATTCATTTTCTCCCTCTCTCTAGTTTTTTTCGGCCGTTTCTCCCTCTTCCTAAAACCGTTCCTCTGTTATAGCACTAGTTTGTTGTAACTAACATCGATACAAAAAGGACTCCTCATCCTGAACATTATATCGAGAGATACCCTTCTTATATACAAACGCGTACGCCCGTGATGTGAGTCCCCTTCATACTTCTAAAACAAGTCACCAGTCCGTGGGGGGAGGGAAAGTGGGGTCTGAACTTCCCGCTTTCCGCCCCTTCTGCTATGGTTCCCGCCTCATTGCCGGGGGGGGGGGGGGGGTACTCCCTATAATGGACTATAGGGGAGGCACCGCCCGAAAGGGGTACCTTTTCAGACTGGAGGTAAAAAAGGGTAGGGATTTCACGAGTTGGAGTATAGAAAAGGTAGGAATTTCACGAGTTGGAGTATAGAAAAGGGTAGGGAAAACTGTCATTCAGGTATGAGGTGGACTGCAGGTTTGAAGTTCTTAGCCATCGTAAGACAGCTTCCTTCCACTTCCTTCTGGGGATATATTGTTCATTAAGTTCATTCCAAGGGTATAGAAAAGGGATGCAGTGTTTCTACTGTAGGTAAGTGAAAGGGGTACCATCTTCATAATTTCTATGGAAGGTATATGAAGGGGTACCTTTTCTGTGGAAGGTATATGAAAGGGGTACCTTTTCAGTCAAAAATGGTATATAAAGGTAAGGGGTGGCCCTCTGGGCGGAGCCTCCCCGTATAAAACTTTTTTGATTTCTCCCCTTCCCCCCCCCCCCCCCCCCCCCCCCCCCCCCATTGTGCTTTTTCGATTGCAGAATATTACGCAATGGTGTGAAATGTTTCCTGTTTCTCCCGATTCCCGCCCATCTGTTGTTTCCCGCCAATTTGTGTTTTTTCCCTATTTCTCCCGGTTCCCGCCACCTTGATAATCCCGCTTCCCGCCCTCTCTTCTCCCGCCTCCCGTAGACTTCCTGCCACCTTCAAGTCAAGTCTCCACTGCCCGTGCGTTTGTAGTTTCTCGCCCGGCAAGGTCTCCATCCAAGCTTATCCCTGCAAGTTCAGGATCTATGGCGTTATTTCTTCTCCTGAATCTGCAGTAGCGATTTAAAACTGTCCTGACAGCTCTTCTGTATTTTGGAATTCTCCAGGCGTACACAAATGGGTCCAAAGAACAATTGAGTATTATAAACCGAATGGAAATTTGAAGAAAAACTCGAAAGCCTTTTGAAACGGCACAGACAGAACAGAAATGTCTCACGTTGACTGCAACAACGTAGGGAACAAAAGCCACATAAACAAGCACAGAATGATGACAAATGCTTTTGTGGTCTTCTTTTCTCCTTGAACTGTTTTAGAGTTCATTCGTTCATTGCCTGGACCCAATAAGTTTGCCATTCTCCGCGTGTGGACTCCAAGCGCGCGGAAAGTCTTCCAGTATACCAAAGAAAGAATGAACAATGGCAGCGAAACGTGTAGATGGCAGTACAACAGCTCATAAATATTGAATGGTATTTCTGGGCAAAGCGCAAGACTCGAGAAAACGGCGGCGTAGATCCAAAACAGAACTATGAGCACGTTGACTCGCTTGGCCGTCACAATTGTGCGGTAGCTTAGCGCAGCACTTACAGCCAGCCATCGGTCACAAGCCATAGCCACCACATTACAACAACCTACAATAACGCTAGTCACCCCGATAACCACGTACACTAAATTAAAGTTCTGAAGTATTGTGTTTGTCGACTTGCCCATAAAAAACAGTGCGTCGTAGGCCGTTATAAGATACCCTGATAAACATCCCACCATGAAATCTGCCACAGCCATATTTATCACTAAATTTGTGCTCGGAGAGCGTAAACTACGGTGAGGATCTTTGTAGATTGTTAGCAGTAGTAGCGAGTTAGCGATGCTAGCTGTCGTTGCCAGGAGAAAATCGAATAGCATAAAAGGTAGTCGGTCGTAGTTGAGGCTAGAACCAGAGGACGTCCCGTTAGATTCAAAGTGTGACGTGGTAGTGTTCATGTTTGGATAAAGACGTGTCGATTAATGATATTTCAGTGTTATTTCATGTCGAAGACTCTCTCTGCCAGCGTTAGGACACTGCGAAATTTTTAAAAAGAAAACCAAATGTTAGAGAAATGCGTCTTCATCTTAAAATTGCCCACTGCGACTGATTGTTTGCCATAAATAAACAAAAATTGACGACTGATGCAAATTTAATAAAAGAAGTCTCAAATCAGAATCCGTATCATATTTTATAGAAATTAAATATCCGAACACTGTAATATACTGCACCAAAGTTAAACATTGAAAGAGTAACAGCAAAAACGGTAAAGCTGAGATTTGATATCTTATGATTAGTACAAGTAAAGCGCAGTAGATGCCAGTTTTTTTTCGCATCCACACAATATTGATTGTGTATGCAAATTTAGACCGTTTCTAAACGCCAGTCAGTGAACGACTTATACTAGTATTTAAATTACATGTATTTCAATTGTACTTACATGTACATCCAAGAGGTTCGCCTGATTTCCCTGAGAAAGAACCCGAAAAAAAACTCTGCTGGAGCGCGCGGGAAAAGCTAAGGGAATCTTAACTACTAATTTTAATTTGTTAATTAAATTTTGTGTCGGGTGCCTTTATTCGTTGCATTATGTTTTTCCGTTTTCAGCAGGATACTTCACTGCAGGAAACAGTCATTTGTAAGTTGTCATAATTTGCGGTAAGTGTGATAGTATCTTCGTGCTAGCTAGCTGGTAAAATAGATCATAAAAGATACGTTATTAAATTTGTCAGGTGTCCGTCATTTTCTGAGGAGCTGATATTCTATTTGTCAATCTGGAATGAAGCTTTTAAACTGCATCATGCTGGGTGTTGTACTTTATTTTCACTTATTTTCGCGATTGAAAAAAAAAAATCGCGAAATTCAGTAAATGCTCACGAAAATTGAAAACGTGAAATAATACTCAACTCCCTCCCGAAGATCCGTTTGAAGACATAGACAAATATATATTGTTAATACCTTTTTGAACAGTTTTCCTAAAACGAGCAAGCAGTCATATAATAAAAAAGATTTCACTGAAGTGTTTTGTTCTAAGTACTGATGCTTTCTCGAACAATTTAGCGCTTTACTGTTGACCATGAATGACGGATTTTTTAAAAATTGGCTGAAATTTTCGCGAAATTTAATACCGTTTGAGTCCAAATTAATTATATAATTCTCGCGAAATATGGTATTATAATTATTATAAATATTTTCACGAAATTTTAAATTACTGCCCGTTATTTTGTAGCGCTTTTTGAAAGACCTCCTTAAAAATCAGATGTTTAATTTATGACGTTTAATAGCCTCAGAAAATCAGCATGTGACAGGAGTTTTATAATTTAATACTTTTTTGCCCGTATAATGTTTTCCTCGCAATTATATCAAATGTAAAAGCAGACAAGGTGCTGACCGGCTTCCCGCGCTTTGCCACCGGTTACATGTTTTCCCGCGCTTGCCACCGGTTACATGTTTTCCCCCCTTTGCCAACGGTTATGTGTTTTCCCGCCTTTGCCAACGGTTACATGTTTTCCCGCCCTGCCAACGGTTACATGTTTTCCCGCCTTTGCCAACGGTTTACATGTTTTTCCCGCCCTGCCAACGGTTACATGTTTTCCCGCCTTTGCCAACGGTTACATGTTTTCCCGCCTTTGCCAACGGTTACATGTTTTCCCGCCTTGCCAACGGTTACATGTTTTCCCGCCCAATGCCAACGGTTACATGTTTTCCCGCCCTTGCCAACAGTTATATGTTTGCCGCCCTTGCCAACAGTTACATGTTTTCCCGCCCTTGCCAATTGCCAACCGTTACATGTCATTTTTCCCGCCTTGCCAACAGTTACATGTTTCCCGCCTTGCCAACAGTTATATGTTTTTTCCGCCCTTGCCAACCGTTACAGTTTTCCCGCCCTTGCTAACAGTTACATGTTTTCCCGCGCTTGCCAACGGTTGCAGGTTTTCCCGCCTTTGCAAATGGTTACATGTTTTCCCGCGCTTGCCAACAGTTATATGTTTTCCCGCCCTTGCCAACCGTTACAGTTTTCCCGCCCTTGCTAACAGTTACATATTTTCCCGCGCTTTCCAACGGTTGCAGGTTTTCCCGCCTTTGCCAATGGTTACATGTTTTCCCGCGCTTGCCAACAGTTATACGTTTCCCGCCCTTGCTAACAGTTACATATTTTCCCGCGCTTTCCAACGGTTGCAGGTTTTCCCGCCTTTGCAAATGGTTACATGTTTTCCCGCGCTTTCCAAGTTTCTGCTTCGAGTTCTGATTGGTTGCCGCGCTATTAGCCGCCGCGAAGGGTGTTTGTCTCTTTGAAAACTTATTTGGGTACGTTTCAGTTTTACAACAGTAAAAAAAATCGCTCATCAGTAGGTTTAACAGCAGCTGCCGTATCACCTAGAATGGAAGCGCATTAAGCAAAGCGTCATTCTATTTGATACGTTCTTACAAAACAAACTCAGAACGCTAAGTGCTTCTTTTCTGAACAAACAACACCATATTCGTGCAAATATCATTATCGATAGTGCTTTACTGAATAAAACGATCTCGAAATGTGCGAATGTGAAAATAGATATGTAAAGCTTACTCTGATTGGACGAACCGTTTTAGAGCTTTCTTAGTCTGGGATAAAACTACCAAAAAACACATTTCTACGGATTCTTGTAACTGCAACGCAAGTAGGATTTTTTTTTCAGCAAGTAGATATTTGAGCCCCTGTTTGATTCCTGATGGGGTTCTTTCTGTTGTGTTCTTGGGAAAGTTACAATGCCTCTCTCCACTCAGTAGTAAAACTGGCTAAATGCTGGAGGGGGGGGGGGGGGGGGGGGGGGGGCCTACTACAAGATCTAGTTTGATTTACAACGCACAGTTTAATTTCCTGATCGTGTCCTTCACAACCTGTCTCGTTTCTCTGATCTTCCAACAATATAGAAACGGGTTCAAATTCCGTAACAGCGACTACAAGAGGTCGAGCCATTTGTAAAACATTTCCAACCATTTTCCCATGTATTCTTAGTGTAGCCACAATGACAAATGGAAACATAGCAAGCAACGACCGCCAACAGCACCCACGATATACTAGAAACTGTCTTCTTGTATCGTGCAATATTCAGTGGAATTCCTCCTCCGTTTGGCTGTCCTTGGTGGCCAGTGTTTTGACAATGCAATTGAGCTTGTTGATGGCGAAGTTTTAGATAGATTTTGGTGTAAGAGAAGACTGAAGTTACTAGCGAAATTAGGATCAAAACTAAACTTACAGTCTAGGCAATGTCATTTCTCCAAATGTACATCCATCCAGAAAAAGAACCAATCAACCAAAAACTAGTTACGACCCCATAAAGTCGCCATAATGTTACTACGTGTCTGTACATCAGACCCAACAACAGCGCTAGAAGTATATCCACGCTTATTGCGGTCGATACGAGGACCGATACTCCACACAAAATATAACTTGAAATAGACTTTACTCTGCCAGCGTAGTATAAAACATTCAGGTTCATGTCTGTTATGTCAGATATTAAAGCGAAAGCAAACAGCGGTTGTGAAATAAGACCAACACACAGATCTGTGACTGCCAGACTTTAGGCTCGATTACCAGCCACTGTTCGAGAAATGAGCCCACCCTTTCTCGGGGAGGAACGGAGACTCGAGAGAGCGGCGGAAATCAAGCCTAGCCAGACATCGAAACAAAAGTTTTGTCGGAGGACGAAGAGAAGACTCTTAAGCATTGCAATTAGGATCAGAGCATTGCCCAGGATCGCGGTAATGGATCAGGATAGAAAAATGTTCAGGGCTGAAAGAAATACAGCTACTATTGCCGATGTGTAGTTTCGTCCTCGTGGCAACATAAGCATTATATGGACCACATGCCCGGAACACAGGTTCTCATCCGATCACCGCAGTGAAAGAGCTTTTAGTTCAGGAAAAAAGGACCGCTTTATCTTCTGTCGCTGATAATATCTCTAGTTTTTCTGGCCAGTGGGAGTTTATCGATCGTAGGATCTTTGCACTTGAAAATAATCCCATATATTTAAGCTCGTTGCCGGTGTTACAGTGAAGAGTGCAATACGGTTGCAACTCGACAAAGTTGTGATTAATTTTTGACAACTTTTTGACAACTTTATGATGGCTTTCGTTTCAACTGGCCAATCAAAATGTAAGATCTAACAATGGCTCTCTAAGAACCGCTTTAATATATCTGGCCATTAGTCAATGGCAAACATGTCTCGGTGTTCAACGTACCTGTACTGTAGCTTTTGGTAGCCATGCTATCGCAATAAACAGCCTCTCTTTCAAGTTGAGGTCGTTCCCCCAACAAACCAAGGTAAGTAGTGAGAAGCCGTATGACCAGACTGATGGCTAAACTTGCAATGCCCATACCTTTACGAAAACAAGAAACATTATTAGCGGTTTTCAATTGAGTGTCGTAAAACCGAAACCAAAGCAATTACAATGACCAATCACAACAAACGTGAACAACACAAACGAATCAACGATCGAGAACTCGAAGCAAATGCACGCCACCGGCGCCAAGCGCGGGAAAACGCGTGCGACCAAGTCGCGATTGGTTTTAGTTTTGCATCTGATTGGTTGAGAAGGTGGCGCGAGTTTTTAAACCAATCACAGAACGGAGTAAAAGCAAAACCAAAGCGAATCCGGGTTACTTTCGACAACACTCGATTGAAAACAGCTCTATTAGACTCTCTATTAGCCTTTGAAAGCAGATGTGGAGCCACGGATGCGTAAAGATTGGTGCTAACAGTTTAAATCATAAAGAAAGATGGAAAATGAAATTCCCGGTTGTCATTAACCTATCTACTTCAATCATGTGTAGTAAGTACCGGCCTTTAATATTATTACACTCTAGTACAAAAAACACGTTTGCTTGCCTTGCGTTGAGGTAGGTTTTATGGCGCGAAACCATGAGGTCCATGATACGGGGCTGGGGAGATGAAGAATCCCATAGACAAATGACGGGGGCGATCGTCGTACCTTTCAGGGGTGAAATGTTGTTTGGTACCGCCTAGGGTGTTTTTAATTAAAAGGAGCTACGTCACGGATGGCGCATCTTAAAAAAATTGGCCATTTTTTTCAAGTTCGCCATTCGCAATCTGTCTTAATCTTCTTCATCCTCAACCATCCTTGTTCCTGTTTGGTTTATTATCACCTCTTTGGTGTTTTTTCTACCTTAGTAAACTATTATTTTGAGGCTTTCTTCAATTCAAAGGTAATTTTGCACTTCGCAAAAAATGACTTGACTTCATTTTCACTCCTAAGAGGTACACCCACAAAACGAAAGTCTGGTACCTTTTACGGGTTCTTTTCAAACTTTCCGACGATCACCCTTCACCCCCCCAGGTCACGAGAGAGTAGTTCACAGAGAGGGCTTAATAGAGTTTTACAAGAGCAGTCCCTCTTCTCATAGTCTAGAAAACAGCTCCTGAGTCATGGTGTAACTCACCGACAACCTTTGTGTTCATGTACTCCACACTGACTTCAGCTCCAACAAGACCAAATAGGAGTGGCTCAAACACTTGCCACACAAGGGACATCACCATGGCTACAGGAGCCTGTAAGCAAACAAACAAACAAGCAAACAAATGGTCAGATTTCAGTGACAACCCTGTCTCTAACTGAACAAGTGAGTAGACTGAGCTTGCAGCTTCTCAGAAGCCTAAAGCCTGAAAACTAAAGCCCGGGCCAAACAAGGATCAGTGTTTATGACATTTGACTCTCGTGAGAATTTTCTTCAACTCTCACTGACTATCATCACCTCGGGCCAAAAGATAGCAAGAGTCACCGACAACTCTCAAGAAAAACGTGAGCAGTTTCAAAATTAATAATTATTATTTTGATGAGAGTGCATGAGACTCGACGAACGAGAGTGGACATAAGAGTCGCCGAGAGCGCTTGAAAGTTTCAGGCCAAATGAGAGCTTGAACTCTCATCAACTGACTCCCTAGGCTCAATTTCCGCCGCTCTCTCGAGCCTACTGGCTCCCATCCTTGTTTGGCCCAGGCTTAATTAAGAAATTTCTAACTGGACAACAAAAATTTGAAACTGCCTTGAATACTTCTGTCAACAATACTTTGCCATAAATGGTACCTTTCCATGCTGTGTCCACCCATATGCAGCAACTGTCGACATGGTTAATACACCAAGGGCTCCTGCACCAGAAAACTTGGCCAAATTACTGCCGAACACTGAGAGTAATGCCAGTGATAACAGAATCACTAGTCTGTTGTGAGGCACGTTGGTCTAAACAGAAGCACACAAGAAAAATGAGTATAATAAATATTTTGAATGGCTTTCTAGGGACACAATGCAATTTATGTCAATTTTGAGCAATTTTGAAGTCATATACAGTCAAAACTCCTATACGTGGGGCACCATCAAGAAGCAGAAAAAGTGTTCGCAACTGGAGCTGGCCGCTATGTGTATACAGAGTTCGTATGAGAGTTCAAACAGGGTTTTTTCAAGGTGCATGCCATAAGTAGAGCTGTCCGCTTATGAGAGTGTCCGCTCAGAGAGCTTCGATTGTAGTTGAGAGTGGAGTAGTACAGTCCCTAACTCCTACAGGCCTCCAGTGGATTTGTTATTCATTCAGCCAGCAATAGTTCTCTAAAATATAGCCAAATTAAAGGGGTTCTAATTTTATAAACAGAGGTAATAAGAAAATAACTGACTGAGCTTTAGTTTGAGCAAAACAAAGGTGCAGTGTGTCAAATATAGAGATGAAAAATCCAGGAACAAAATAATAATAAAAAAGTAATTTAATCAGTATGGTACGTTGACATCAAGTTTAATTTTAAAGATCAAGGAATATATAACCAAAGTATAAAAATTAAAAAATCCCAAATATACATGTATTAACAAACTTTGCCAAGCAAAAGAAGAAGAAGTCCTAAGGTTTATAAAGGGGGGGGGGGGGGGGGGGGGGTAGGGGGTAGGGGGTAGAGGGTGGAAGTTAAGGGTGGTAAATACATGTCAGTAGATGTTTGTCACTGACTGTCTCAATAATATTGTTATTAATACATATAATTATGTATTTGAAGATATTTACCTCACTCTTATTGGGAAAGAACCAACACATCACACCAGCAACACATCCAACAGTGATACCAAGTAACAACTCAATTGGTCCTCGAAATATACTGAAGATCAGATTACCTTAAATGAGTAAAAACAATATTACACAACCTACATGTAGCAAATAAGTCAGTGTAAAGGTTTTAGTTCCTTATTAGCCATTTAACTCCCTGCTGTGATGGAAACCAGCTATTGCTGACTCATTTACACGTATCAGACCTGGTAACTCTCCTGGATTATCCGAGAGTCTCTGAGATACAGAGCAAATCTTGCAGTCTGCCGAATTCTATGCAAATTGGATTAGAAAATGTTATTATTTACCGGATACTTTTAAACCTATTTTGGACAATTTTAGGGGGTTTTGGATGTTTAAATGTTTAAAATTGACTTTAGTTGTACGTTTTGGAGGGTCTTTTGGACAAATTGTTGATTTCTTGGAAATCTCCCGGATTTGGTTTTCTGAGGTTAGCATCTATGCTCTATGTATGAATGTATGAAGTGGTACTACACCAAAATTACAAAATGTATTCCACAACCAGAGGTTGCTTCAATTTTCCAAATAAAACTATTTGATGATGGTTCTTGCTTACAACAACTAAAGAAGCTTTCAGTTGAGAGTTTTGGAAATATGTATAGATTAGTTCTTGACATCTTAATGACTTAATGAATAACTCACTATTGCAGGTCAGGCCAAGAATAAAAAAAAAAATAATTGCATAAGACCAAAGTTAATTCCTTGCCTTCTTAGGCCCAGCCTGGGAGCAGGCTCTCTTGTCTGGGGTTTCACCCGAGCGGCAATGCCGTGAGTTATGAATTGGCAAGGGTGCCAGCTCGCTTCACTTGCCAACTCATAACTTGCAGTGTTGCCGCTTGCTTGCGTGTCAAACCCAAACAAAAGAGCCTCCTCACAGGCTATCTGGGGCCATTAATTAATTCTGGCTACCTGTATCTTTGTTTTCAAAGCTGAGTTTAATGGCAAAGGGACCTTACTAATAAAAACCTATACCTGAATCAAAGGCTATTCCTAGGCAAACTCCAAATGCACTTATGCAGAGAACATTATCAAAGGATGCCGCAGCCATTACAAGGGTAGGTATCCCTTTCTTAACTCCATAACGTTGCTCTTGTAGTTCCAACAAACATGGTATTACTACAGCCAGGGAAACAGCAGCTTGGACAAAACTAAACCAGGAAAAATAAAGTGATGATGCAAATTATATATAAATAATTCATTATACATGTACATTGTATATACAAGACCTGTGCAGGATAAAAGGAAAAATACTCTTAGATGTACCATTAAAAGCAAGGGGGAACAATCACTTACAAGTACATTTACTGTTATTTAACTTTGTTATGTTTACCCACCTCCACCTTTTAACCAATCATTCATCCTCTTCGCCCCTGGCCTAGTGAGGCGTAAGGCAGCAACTACCCTACATGTGCGTCATATACATGTATCTCAGTCTTTCGCCAACTTCCCAGCTTACCCCAGCTTCACCCCATGTACAGCCCTCTCAATTTGTTTTGCAGTAGTAGGCAGGATGGCAGGAGAAGAAAATCGTTACAGCAAGTCAACGTAACATTTTTTGTTTCAATTTGCTGTAGTTCACCTCGTAATTTGTTATTAATGAAGTCCACTGTGAAGTGGGTTTAAGTATTGGGTTTTACATGTACAGTATATACATGTACTGGGGAAAAAGGGACTGTTGGGTTATGTTCTGGGCCATTGGTCTTTTGGGGTCTAGTTTAGCTTTTAAATGGAACTTTTGGGGGTCTAAAAATTTGGCCTCATTCACACTCCCCATCATGAATACCCCTGAGTCCCCACCACCCACCCCCCCCCCCCCCCCCCCCACCAGGGGGAATAGGGTAAGTGTTTGCAGTAAAGCACTGGCTCCTACAGCTGTAAGGCTGTGCAAGTCTCAAATTGATTTGCACTTGCATGCTTATAAAAATGAGAAATACTTACCCAAGTTGAAAGGCCCAAAGCCACTTCATGTCTAAGAGTAGATGCACAAGTATTGCGGCAGTAACCGCCTCTAGTATGCAAGGAAGAAACGCCAATCTAGCAAGAGTAAACTTAAGTTTTCTCAGGGCGGATGTGTTTAATCCGAGTCCTGAACGAATAAGTATGACAACTAAAGCCATACTTCGCAGAGTCGAAGACCACTGTTTGTCGATGTGGCGAGCAAAATCGATCCCGCGAACATTTCGAAGGAGAAGTCCCGCAAGAAGCATACCCAACAGGGGTGGGAGGTGAAGGTGAGGTACTCTACAAACCAGGAATCCACAAAGGCTTGCAGAGACTATAACTAGAAATATGCCAAAATTATTGCCACCAGGTAAAGCATCTGCGCCGATGATAGACCATAACACAGCCCATATCAACACAGCAATCAGTCCCGAGTTAAGACCCGTCCGAAAAATCGGCTTGGAGGAAGAGTCACTCCAGCCGAGAGAAGTCGCTTCTTGAATTTTCCCGAGTTGTTTATAGATTTTGAAGGCGTATCTCCATTTCTAGCTTCGTTTGATGGTGTATCATTATCTTCTCCTGGAGTTTTAGGGTCCATAATTCACAAACAGATCGAGATAAAGCCGGACTAGGGCTAAAGCTGGCGGCTAATAAACTGAAGTCGCCATGTTCATTTACTTTTTTCGACAGGCGTTGCTATCTGTTCTGTCCCAGTTCTCGCCGTCTGATATGCACAGGCAGCCCACTCACTGAAAAGTCCTTGACCCCAGACCTTCGCTGCTTTCTTGTTCTGAAATTTCCGGATTCCAAAACTTTCCGAACTCCATTTGCTTTCCATCCAAAACTTTTAAGAGTTTTCGATTAAACAGCACACAATATTTTAGAATGTGACGTCATCTTTGGCCCTAGCCTGCGTAGCAGCAACCTCGATTCCAGGCTCTCTCCGGCCTTTTCCTTGGCGTAGCAGTCGTTTCCTTTCCGAGAGCGCGGGAGGCGCGCGAAAGCGAAAAGAGCGAACAAAAAAGAAGAAGAAAAAAAACGGGAGTGGGGAGGGGGGAGGGCCCCGCGCTCTCGGAAAGGAAACGACTGCTACGCAGGCTACTTTGGCCCCTTTTCTCCGGTTTCGTACAAAAATGAGTTTAGCCAAGAGAGTATAATCTTGGCTTAGCGTATGAAAAAAATACACTTTCATAAAACTCATTTTTAAACTCATTTTCCTCTGAGAGGAAAAGGTAACTCAGAATAAGTATTTCTGTTCTCCCATTATTTCGAGAGACGGAAAATTCAAGAGAATAGAAACGTTGGTTAGTTTCGTTGTTGTTTTTTTTTAATGAAATTTCTTAACAATCACTTTTTCCAGTTGATGCACACGCTACATACTTAATTTCGACAGACGGACCCATCACTACATATTTACATACACATACACTGTTATAATTCCTTTTTTATAAAATATTTTGAGTGGCATGGGGTACTTATGCAAAATTAAATTAACTTAGCACCCTCGCAAGTTCTATAATAATTGCTCGTATCTGATGAAACAGATTAGAACGCGAAATTTAAACTTGTAAAATATAAGCGTCATAGTTTAGAGTATTGAAACATTTTCAACTACATTTACACACATCGCGTTTCTTTGGAAAAGCTTTTTTCTGTTCTTTTGTATTTGCAAGTTTTACGATTTTTCTGTGTTCTCTTTCTTCATCGTCGATGTCCGAGTCTCCGTTTTGTCTCTGCCTGTCCAGTTTTTCCACGTATAAATCTTTGGCTATCTTTCTAAACAACAGCTCGACATTAAATCCTGTAAGAGCGCTGGTCTCCACGTACGGGATTTGAAAGAGATCAGCCACAGAGCTTGCACACTCGTAGGAGATCTAAACAGAGAAAGCGATAAATAATTAAGTAGAATTATAGACCTCTGGTGTCGTTAAACCAAAGCAATTACAACTTCCGCCATGATGGCCAATCACAACAAACGTAACAACAAAGTGAACCAATGAGAACTCGAAATAAATACTAGCAACAGACGCCAAGCGCGAGAAAACGCGTGCGACGACCTCTGGTGCGACCGGTGCGACCAAGTCGCGATTGGTTTTGGTTTTGCATCCGATTGGTTGAGTATAGGTGGTGCGAGAATTTAAAAACCAATCATAGAGCGTAGTAGATCGGTTTTCGATTTAGCGTCGGAAAACCCAAACCAAAACAATTACAATGGCCAATCACAACAAACGAAAACAACACAATGAACCAATGAGAACTCGAAGCAAATACACGTAGCCGACGACAAGCGCGGGAAAACGCGTATGACCGAGTCGTGATTGGTTTTAGTTTTACATCCGATTGGTTGAGTAGCGAGGTGGCGCGAGAATTTTAAACCAATCATATAGAGCGTAATAAAATAAAAACCAAAGCAATTCCAGATTACTTTCGATATCACTCGCCTGCCGTTTACTTTTTGCGTCCACTTTGTTTCCCACCAGAACAATCAATGGTTTCTTTACGCGACCAAATCGTTCCTTTTGCGCCAATTCAATCCAGTCTGGTACATTGTCCAGCGAGCAGCAGTTTGTCACGTCAAAACAGACCAGGATGACGTGACAGTCACGGAGATAGGATGGGATGAGACAGCGAAAGCGTTCTTGACCAGCGGTATCCCAGATTTGTAGGCGAATACCAATTCCATCTGAAATTTTGGGAAAATATAGATTTGTGACAACTTTTAAGCAAGGTTAAGGTCCAATCCAACGGAAGATCCAGGTGGCTCGTCAGTGCAAGGGGCGGCACTCCCCTGGATGTAATTCTATTCCATCTTGGTGGTTTTCATCAACATAAATGTTACAAAAACTGTCTGCTTGCATGAACATCAGAAAATTAACAGGTAAAAGAACTGTCAGAAAGAAACGTTTTGTCCAAATTATAGCTTTGTAGCGTTTTTCATAACCGAGTTATTGCCAAACTAATTTTCAGAAAATTACAGTATTAAGTATGCCGCCGCCATGTTTGTGTCCTTCAGAGGGACATAAATATGGCCGCCATACAATTGCACAAGAAGTATAGTAGAGTAGATTCTACCGTCAATATCATTAGCTTTCACTTCAAATCTGTTTAGACATCACTTCTTATTTATTATCACGTCTGAAAATTTAAAAATGATATAAAAATATCCGTTTTTTGGGACAGTTCAGAAACACGTTCATCCGGGAGATCACAAATTTGAAATAGCTTTATTTCCAAAAGGGATCACTGGATCGATACCAAACTTCAGTTTGCATATAGATTAATGATGATATGAAAATAATAGCTTTGTAGGATTAACAGTTTAGCCGATTTTAGAATTTTGATGATGTCAGATGAAACAAAGAATAAGGTACAAAATTACCCCCAGTGTTATTCTTCTGGTTTTACGTTTCGAAAAAGCAAGCGTAGAAAAGGAAACCAAAACGCCGGAATGCAAGCTAAAATTTAAGTTTTTGTCTATGCCTCACTATAAATGTATTGCGTGGCAAGTCGGATACATCAAATGCATTAAATTCAAAGTGAAGTGGAAAGCACCTTTAAAATTATTTTAAAGTGAGGTCCAGCAAGAAACAATATTTTGCTGGAATTAAATTTCATGAAAATTGCATGCTTTACACAAATAAGGTACCGATTTAATCCAGGGATCAGGTGAAAAAAAGCTAGCGCTTTGGTCAATGTTTGCTACTTTTAATTTTGCTCCTCGTCATTCAGCTAAAAATCAGGCCTTTCAAGGTTGAAGCGGTTTAAATTTGGCCCATACATGATAATTATTAAGATGAATAAAGTTGAAAGGAAATTGATTTTCGACCCGAAATTATACAGAGAGTGCAAATTAAAAAACGATGACCGACTTCAACTGGTAAAGGTGAAAGTTTCCCTTTTAACAAATCTATTCAACTTAGCTTCACTTTCAGGGTGTTTCACTCCACTCTAAAGGTATATATTAGAACTCTTTAGAACACTGTAAGGTATTAGAACACTTTAGAGGTGTTTGCACCTCGTTTTAATGGTAGGTGTTTGACTTCACTTAAGGTGATTGAACTCACTTTAAAGGTGTACGTCTTCACTTCAAGTAATGCATGTCGATTTGTCCGCGCCATATAAATGCGTTTCCACTAAAAGTTACGCACAGCTGATAACTTATCAAGCAAACCTCAAAGTTACCAAACTTAAACCTTTCCTTGATTGTACCTTATTCGTTCGGGGGCTTCAGGACAGGCCTTCATCCTATATTTCAATTAAACACCCAGTTATGTAGTTTGTAAAAATAATTTCACACTTACTTAGATAGAGCGTCTTCGTAAAAAAATCTATTCCAATTGTTGGCAGATATTTGTCTTCAAATCCCTTGTAAACAAATTTCCATACCAAAGCCGACTTTCCTACCCCTTGGTCACCTAAAACGACTACTTTAAATTTGCTGATATTTTCAGTTTGACAAACTGAGTCTAAACTGCCTCTCGCTTGCATTTTCTTTTAGTGTTGTTGATCTTCAACAGTCCTTTTATGACGTCATAATAAAGTAGAGCGCGTGCGAACGTGCACAAACGCGATGCGTCACGCGCATGAATGGTGAAAAATACAAGTGTGGCTTTTAACGACGATTTTTAACGCAACATTATCAGGGGCACCCAACGACAAATGTTCCTGTAGGTGTCGTTACGTCGTTTTTACGTTATAATTGTACTTTTTGTGCAGTTTAATGGCTTATTTTTAAACACTAAGAAAAATGTATCTTTTCGGATACGTTAGCTGAACTTTCAAACTTCAGAAAATTTTAGGGATTGAAATTTTATTTCCCGAATTTATGAGCTGCTTTTGCCTTTCCGAAAATCCTAGCTGGCCTGTTTTTGTACCCAAAACGACATTTTTATCTCTCCGAAAACAAAAGGCATTAATTTTCCCATATTAAGAAAGTTCGAGATGACATTTCCCTAACCGAATATCTCAGGCGATTGTAGGCCTTCCGAATAGATATTCCTCCGAAACGATCCGTTGGGTGCCCCTGCATTATGCTTTAAAAAAATCATTATCGTGTAACATGGCGCGCTGGACGATTTTTAACGCAACATTTGCGGTTACCCTAAGGAATTCCCTGCCTCGTCCCCAGTCGCTCGCGGGGATAATTTAGAACGGGGCGCGCGCGCTCTCGCGAAAAGCCTGTGGAGGAGGCAGAGGAATTCCCGCTGGAACGAAAAAGCGAAAACAACAAGATCGAATAACGCTGTAACGCAATACACCGCATATAAAGCAAATAGATCGAAACTCGCAAAGGAAACGTATAAAAATTACATAGATCGAAACTCGCAAAAGTCAAATTTAGCTCCTCTGCTCCCTGTGGTAGAGGCTTATATTATTATTATATACGGTCATATTTATCTCTTCGTCCTTTTGGCGATTGCATGTGTTTGGCCATGAAAAATGATTGCGCAGGCGCTCGTCAGTTTCAATCTGACGGACCCATTCAGCCCGTTGGCCCGGGTTGTATTAAATCTGCTTCGTGTCCATTTTTCTGTTTCTGCTTTTTACTTTTTTCTCTTTCGGTGCATATTTCAAATAAATAAATACTGTCAACAGAACTGACTGACGGAAACTGAACAGGGCGACTACATGTACACGGATTACGAGGACCGTAACGTAGTAACGCAATCGTAGTCAGTGCTGTTTTCGGACTGAAATTGATGGCGAAAACACAGTCGAAGGCTCTATTCTACTTCAAAATCCTCCTCATAATACAACATATCTTGCCCGTTAGAAATGCACTTGAAGCAAAGAAGGTCAGAAGACCGTATTCAAGAGAACGGCAAGTGTACAAATGTCACGAACTGTAACGTAGATTTTGAAAATTGACAGCTGACAGCAGTCTAGACTTTCTAAAAGCCCTTTCCAATATTATTTTTCCCTTTCGTTGGTTAAGGTAATTCCCTGGTAATAGAACCAAACATAGATTTTTCGATGAAACTTGGTACACTTTTGTATCAGGCGTTCCTTTTCCTCTCTCCTCTCCGCGCTCTCGTTCTCTCCGCGAAAAGAAAGAAAAGGAAAAGAACGCCTGATCGCAGCCGTTAGTCGATGGAGAGAAAATTATACAGACTGATCGACTGCACAAGCCGTATTTCTAGGTATCAAATGTTTAAGACAACAGAGCGCTGCGACGTGTTGATGTAGCTAATCATGAAAACGGACCAACCAGAATCCCAACCAGTGGGTAAAATACTGGAATACAGGCCGGCTCTAACAACAGGCTCTTCTTTCTTCTCTCAGCGTCCTCTCCCCAGTCTGCTCTCCTTTTCTCCCTTTCCCCCGGCCGCCATCAGTTGCCCGTTTTCTGGGTGCCTACCAAAGAAAGTCTCCGTAGGAGGCTAACTAGTCTCCTACGCAGCCGTTATTTGGTGCGTCACGCAACGCTTCTCCCCGTTGCGTGACGACACAAATACCGGCTGCGTAGGAGACTAGAGGCTAACCTGGCCTACAACAGGCTGTGGAATGTAAATTTCAACGTCTGCTTAGTATATGTCATTTCCCATTACATCTTTACTGTATTTCATAAAATGACTAAGGCCTGCCTAAAATTGTATTCAATCCCTCTAGAAATCTGAGCCCGCCTTTCTTAGTACAGGGGATGTCTTCATCGAAGATTCCTACGTCATTTACGACACACTGAAACTTCCCAACACCTGTAATCTGCCGCCACGTTTCTTTATTACCGGCGTCTTGAATAGTTATTTTTCAATTCTAAAAGGGTTCCAAAATATTATTGAACATGCAGTATTACTCAACCAACTAACTGAAATATGATAACAAGATCGCGATCCGCAGAGGCAACAAGAAGAGGCCCCAACTTCTATTCAAAACGAGGAAGAACAGCGAAATGGCTTTCAGTCAACGACGAACGGCGTAGAGACACCGGGAGATCAAGAAAAGCTCATGGAGGGAAGCAATCTACAGCCAAGTGCAAAACGAGATCGAGGAAACATAGCCCTACTTGTGTTTCTGTACGTTCTCCAAGGGATTCCCTTAGGGCTGGCCGGCGCTATGCCGATGTTACTTCAAACAAGGAAAATTGCTTACAGGGACCAAGCAACGTTTAGTCTGGTGTTTTGGCCGTTTAGCATGAAGCTGCTGTGGGCTCCTATTGTGGACACTGTTTATTTCTCGCGATTTGGTCGAAGGAAGTCGTGGCTTGTTCCTGTTCAGTACTTTGATCGGTATTTTTATGATTGTTCTTTCGAGGGTAAGTTTACTACTGCCCGGGGTGTCTAATCGAACAAAATCGAACAAAAAACCAATCGAACACCAATCGAATGGACTGGTGTTCGATTGCGTTCGGTAATCGAAATAATCGAACATCTATTTTATGTGAGTTCGATTATCGAACAAATTGAACCAATCGAACAAAATTGAGCGCAATCAAACAAAATCGAACTCATTCGAACAAAATCGAACAAAATCGAACAAACAGGAGTTAGGTAATCGAATGTTCCATTATGGTTCAATTGAGTTCGATTCCGACCGTTCGATAATGGAATGTTCGATTGTGTTTGATTACTATTTGATTGTGTTCGATTGTGTTCAATTACTATGTTCGATTACCGAACCCAATCGAACGATTGGTATTCGATTTTGTTTGCTTGCCGAACGTTCGATTAGACACCCCGGGACTACTGGTACTTGCATTGTGCTACAATGTTTGTGATCCCCCTGGCGGGGAGGTGAGGGAGGGGGGGGGGGGGGTATACTCCCCCAAAATACCTATACGGGTATGTGCCGCGGATTTTGGGACTCCTGATCTAGAAACAGGGGTATCCATATTCAAGACATTTCAAAAACGGGCTATTGACATTTTACTAAATTCTAGAACAGGGTATTAAAATACCCGTAAAAATGGCCAATTTCTAGAACGGGGTATCATTTTGAATGATAGTTTCCCTGGTGATAATATTATGTAGCCATGTTCTTTTACAAACCGTGGCATGGTATTGAAAAGAGCCATGGTGAGAGATCATGAATAATGCTACATGTATATGGGAATGTTTTTTTCCCCAGTGCCACACATACATGTATACATGTATGTACGTGTACAGCGTGTACATGTAGCTATAGTGCACTTCATGATGCTGTGATTAACTTTGTAAGAGCACATGTACATGTATGTACAATGCTATGATTAACTACATGTACAGCTGTAGGGGTGGGGTGTATTTTGGGATTAAGTGCAGAGGTTTTCAGTTTTCCTGAAAGTTTGTGTGTGTAATTTTCTCCGACTTGTAAATCTAAAAGTAGCCAGAAAAGTTGCACGATGCAGACCATTTAAAGGAGAAAAATAAGAAATTTTTTTTTCCCAACAGATGTTCACTTTCTTCTCCCTTTGCTGTGCATATACATACATGTACATGCATGTATGCAGTTTCAAGTTGCTACGGAAACTACTGAATTAATGTGCAATGTTCTGTAACCTTGTTTGACCACCATTCATAAACTTGCATTTTCTTTTCCAGCACATTGAAGAGTTGATGGGTGAAAAGAGTGAAGAAGGCCCAAGTATCATCTTTTTAACTTTTATCTTCTTCTGTCTGAATTTCCTCGCTGCAACTCAAGACATTGCTGTTGACGGCTGGGCACTGACGATGTTGTCCAGAGAAAATGTTGGTTATGCTTCAACTTGTAACACTGTTGGCCAGACCGCGGGATTCTTCATGGGGAATGTTGTCTTCTTAGCCCTTAGTTCCGCTGACTTCTGTAACAGATATCTAAGAACTCAGGCATTGTCAGAGGGAGTTGTCACCTTCTCTGGATTTTTTTATTTTTGGGGAATTGTGTTTTAGTCACCACCACATTAGTTGGTTTGCTTAAGCGAGAAAAATCTGAAGAAGAACTTCATGGAGAGGAGTCTGTTGAAGGGATTGTTGATGGATACAAAACTTTGGTGAAAATCTTGCACTGTCCAAGCATTTTAAAATTAATGGTCATCTTGCTCACATTTAAGGTAAGATTTGGAAACAAATTTCTTAGTTTATAAATTGATAATTGCCTATAAAAGCTCTATTAAGCCTAGACTTGCCCACAAGTCGAGCTCAGCAGTGGGCCAGTTTGGCCGAATGCAGCTTTACCTTACAAAACAATAATACACACAAATAATAATAATAATTATTATTATTAATTTAATTTATAATAATTATTATTATTAATTTAATTTAATAATTTATTATTAATTAATTTATTTGTTTAAATTTAAATTTAATTATTATTACACTGATGTCATATTCATAAGAGGGAGTACCCTCCCTATTTAATTCCTGCTTGTTTATCGTCAGGTTGGATTTTCAGCTGCTGACTCAGTGACTGGTCTCAAGCTGATTGAAGCAGGAGTTCCTAAAGAGAATCTTGCTCTTCTTGCTATCCCTATGGTTTCCAATCCAGATTCTACTGCCACTTTACATCAGCAGATACACAGCAGGTACATGTACTACTTTGTACTACTTTTTCTGAGTTCTTTCTCAATTAGAGTGGGGGGGCTCCCATATAAAAGTGACAGGGGTGATTGTTGGAATTTGGAAAAAGAACCCCTAAAAGGTACCAGAATCTAGTTTTGTGGGTGTGGCTCGAATTAATTTTCACTCCAAAGAGGTACACATTCTAAGACAAAACTAGTTCTTGTCATATATTTTTTTCCGTTTTAATACCCTAAAAGGTACTGGTACCGGTAATGTGGCTATTATAAACAGTAGTCATTTTAGATTTCAGCACCCTAGGCGGTACCAAACCATAAATTTTAATGGTGATCACCCCCGTCACTTTTACATGTATATCAAAGTCCCCACCCCCCCCTAGATATTCACCCTATAAAAACAGATATCATACCTGTACATGTACATGTAACTAGAAAAGAGCATGCAAAACATAGTTATCATGCCATGTTTTTTTAAGGAAACCTGCTTCAAAATGATGCAAATGTTGCAAACAATACATGTATTTAATTACAGACATTTTATAGAAACACTGTTTCTAATATTCATTGTTAATGTCTGTGAGCCAACGGCAACATTTTCATTACTCTGTGTCAATGTTGATATTTGTAAGTTTGCATTCAAGTCGATGAAGCCGAATAAAAAAAGAAACAGATTTGAAATGTTCGACTAGTTAGCAGATGCTACGATAAGGCCCTTGCACTGTGAGCGCATCAATTTTCACGGCATGAAATATACTTAAACTCTTTTGTATTTCACGGTCTTCTGTTTCATGTTCGGAGTGAAAATGTTTCTGACAGGAGTGAATACTGAGTGAAATCTTAAATTTACACCTCATGGCCGTGAAATAAATTCAAACAGTTCACAGTGAAAATTCATACAGTAAGCCCCCCTTTTCACGTGAATTTAGGCACACATTTATTAACATTTTATTCAAGGTTCGGTAACCTGCTAAAAACATTCTCTCATAAAATAAACTTGATCATGTGTTGTGGTTCAAATTTTTTTGGTTTAAAATTAAATTTTTTTTCAAACCAGTTTGATTTTTATTTCCTTTGTCTAATATTCATTACCATAATCTGAAACAAAGGAAAATAAAAATCAAATTGATTTGAAAATTTTTAAACCAAAAATAAATTTAAACCACAACATATACATTATTTGCTTTTCAGGTCCCCGCCCATTAGATGTGTTTCTCAAGGCCATGCCATTCAGGCTGTTTATGGGTGTTGTATTTATGATATGTGTATTGTGGGCCAACGTTGTGCGTGGACCTGGAGAGGAGTTTTTCCCCATATACTTTTACGTTTACAATCTTGTTGATGTATGCTGCTCATCAGGTAATATATCTAGGATATTACATGGCGGCGCGAAGATATGAATTTTATTTTCGAGTGGTAAAAACAATATGTTACGAATGAGCGCAGCGAATGAGTAAAATATTGTTTTTACCATGAGAAAATAAAATTCATATGTTCAAGCCACCATGTAATTTTCTTTTTATTATATAGACAAACCACAAAAGCACAAACTTTATCACAAACTCTTGCAGCTCGATGGCTGGGCTTTCTTGAATTTCTCTCCTTTCATCTTCACTTTCAAGGAACTCCTTGAAAAATTTAAGTCATATCAAGTTTTCTTCTTTGTTTTAGCATTTTCCTACTCCTCAGTGAACGATTCCATGTCAGCTTCAGTGAATTCACGAATCGCTCGCCATTTTTCAACCGGAGTTTGGCAGCTTTGCACAAAAAGCCATGCAAAAGCGGGAAATGACGTCATCGATATCCTCACTAGTGAGGATATGGAAAATACGCCACTCAGGTCCCGGATGTAGTTTTGTATGAATTTTACGAGTGGTATATTTTCCAGTAAAACACTTGTGTCTATATAATAAAATGTGTTATCAAAGCGCATTGTGACTTAAATCCAATTTATTGTGATATCAATGCGATGTCAAGCAGATGTTTTTTTAGAAGTGACTGCACAAGATTTGCATGCGAGCGAATAGAGTCTGTTTTACCAATTGTGTGATTTGTTTTCCTTCCTTACTTTATCGACAGGTGACACTGTATTGCATGTTTGTGTCCATCATGGCTTTCCACGCTCGTATCAGTGACCCGCGTGTTGGTGGGACGTACTTGACTCTTCTGAACACGCTGACGAACCTTGGTGGTAACTGGTGTCAGACGTTAGCCTTGTGGCTTGTGGATGGACTCACCTGGACGAGCTGTGTAGGAGCATCCATACCAGGACTGCATTGTAGCAGCAAGACAAGTGCTAAGGTAAGCCTTAGTCGCTCACAACTGCTGGAGCTTTTCCCGGTTTCTGTAGCATTAAGGGACTAGGAGTATTGCCACATGTCACTCAAACTCTGTAATTAAAAGCTCTCATAAGCGACCGCGACCACTTTTGGGAATAGACCATTTACAGTTCTGTGAAATGTAACCAAGCCTCTGTATGAAAGCGAGGTTAAGGGTGACCATGAGATGATAGAGATCAGAAACTACTTTACATAATAACAGAATAATTTTACATTTGAAAAGAAGGAAGGTTTGTATCACAACAAAGTCACCTCCAGCCTCACTTCTGTTCAAAGGCCTGGATTCTAAGCACACAACTGTAAAATGGACTATTACCAACTGGTCGTTTCTTTTGTTTTTAAGCTCTCGTAAAGCGACCACTTTGTTGTGCTACACATTTAAGTGACATTGTATTATTTGTAATCATCTGAATAAGAGAAGTTTTCGATCTCTGTGGATGCGTGACCTGTACATTCGCTTTCGTACATTTCGTAAGTGGCCAGCCTCTATTGTTTTCAGCGCGTGGTCACTTACGAGAGCCCATTCTCGTAAGCGACCAGCTCTAGTTACGACCACTTTTTCGAATCTCCGAGGTGGTCGCTTACGAGAGCTTCGACTTGTATTTGTATTTTTCAGGATTGTACTAATGCTGGAGGCGTGTGCCAGACGTTGATTGACGGATATTACGTGGAGTCCATTGTCTGTGTAGTTATTGGTATTTTGTGGTTACGGTGGAAAGGCCAGCAGACACGAGCTCTGCAAGATTTACCAGAATCTGTTTGGAGATATCAGTAAAATAAGAATATAAACTAGTCACTATGATGTAAATGTAAAAACGCAAACTTCGACTTGTAATGTATTATTTTATTTAAAATGCGAAAAAGTCGCTCACTACAAATGGAACGAGGCACGCCATTGGCTCTTAAGCCCCCTTCCACATAAGCAAGTTTTCCTTGATAAGTTTTCACTTGACAATTTTTCCTTGCCTCGTGTGGAAAGGGAAATTTGGCAATTTTTTCCTTGACAAGTGTCCTTGTTCCCTCTCCACACGAGCAAGGAAAAATTGTCAAGTGAAAACTTGTCAAGGAAAACTTGCTCGTGTGGAAGGGGCTTTAGAACAATAGAGAACAGGTCATAGTAAACATTTCGTTGTATCGTCGAGAATTCTTCATCAATTGAGTTGTCTTCTTTTGGAGTATACTTTAAAATATGTACTTATCGGTAAACTTTTCCCTGTACTGGCAACACATTAAACTGATAAATTGCACAAGAACTTGTTGATGCATTTGGTTTGATTTCGGTAACCGATAGCAGAGCGGTCAGAGCGATGCCGGAAAAAAACTACATTGTTCGTGTTACGATATTCTTGGTTTGCAACTGACGTCATCGCCGCCATGTTGGATGACCATTAACAAAATAATTCTAATTAGCTTTATTGTTCCTATTAAAAACTTTGAAAAACGTTCTCTGGCTATATACAATTAAAACTTCGAGCTTTCGGCTCTCAGACTACAGCCTTCGATGGATAATTTGAATTGGAAAAGACGTGACTACTAAAATATATACAAAAATAGGTGAGACTAAAAATAAAAAAAAGAATAATACAAAGGAAAAATAGTGAAAATGAACTAATTGTTCTTTTGCAAGAAGAGTGATTGTGTTCGATTACCGAACACAATCGAACGATCGGTGTTCGATTGCGTTCGATTGCCGAACGTTCGACTAGACACCCCGGGGTTACTATGCCGGGGGTACTGGGCCGTTCAGTGTTTCTTGTCCGCCTCAGTCAGGAATATAAGGACTCGCAAGGATCTGGAATTCTCTCGTCTTCTTTATTGCTCGTTGATTAAACCTCGTAGTTTACATGTAGAACTGGTAGGTGGCTGTGAAGGTAACTCAAATGTACAAGGCTGTAGCTGCTTATATAAGCTTATGGTGTTACAACTTGAGACAGCAAAACAAATAACTACATCGAGTTTTATCAGATACGTTTTAGGATATTACTCAAGATGCAGGTAAATAATAGTGTTACTTGCGAATGTGCAAGCTTCGCACGTACAACAAGCAATTTACGTCATAGATCAAAATACGACTAAAAACTGTTCGTAAGACTTTTAAAGAGAAATTCCTTTTACGTTAATTATTTCGATTATACTGCGTTATAGACTTTTGCAATATTTCCTATGATAATTCTAGATTTAACATGATCCGAGTTGCTTACTTATCATTAAAAGGAACTATTGCTGTGCAAACAGCAAAGCTCAGCAAAATCATCGAATTAATAGCAGTTATTACAGTTGAGCCCGCAGCCAAATATTATTTTGCTTTTAAAAAGTATGTAAACGAGTTAGGCTCGCCACTCGCCGCCACTCTCTCGAGTCCGGTTTTCGTTCTGACTCGTTTTCCCGAACAGCGGCTGGTAATCTGAGCCCACAAATGAGGCTAATGGGCGAGCTAATGGGCCAATACAATGCCAGATTGACCCTTTCGCCTCGTTTGCATGTCAAACCGTTGACATCTGTAATAACTGCTATTGCACTCCGCAGGCAGTTTACAAACGAGCTTTTATGACAACACATCGATCGGAAATCTTACATGATTCAACAAAGAAAATATCATATCGAGAAATGCAAAAGGTCTAAGCTAAATAGACAAACATCACAAACTAAACGAGGATATATTTGTAAAAACATCACTTTCCTAATTCTTCGATTATATTTCAATTATACTGAATTTGAAGAATCATATATGGCGAATTGTTATCGTGGCATATGTATTCGACCAGGCTATACACAAAAATGGTTCTAATAGTTAAAAAAATAGTAATGTATTCCTACTTAAAGTGCCCCGAACTTTTCTTTTTCTCATCTGAATCTAAACATCACCTAAGGTAGTCAGGAAGCGTTGCGTGACGACACAAATAACGGCTGCGTAGGAGACTACACCAAGGAACTTCTGCCGAAAAAGTTTTGCGAAACGCGAATTTTTTTATGAATATTTCAAATCTTCAAAAGCCTATTTTTTTTTTGCGGTATACCCGTCCCGCTGTAAGAAGGCCGACGGGCTTACATGTTCCTTAATCTACGTCACAGTTCATTTGTCTGAAGTCACCTGTTTCTTAATCTACGTCACATATCCTTTGTGAACCGTGAAGGACCGAGAGGGACCGAGAGGAGACTAAAGCAAATGGTGAGCCAAAATGGCGGGAAATTTGAAAGTTTTATAAAATTCATAAAAAAATTGCGTTTTCTGCAAATCGCAAAATTATTTCGCAGACGTTCCTTGGGTGATGTTTAGATTCAGATGAGAAAAAAAAAAGGTTAGGGGCACTTAAAATTTCCAAGGTTTAGCCGCGTCCACCGGACTTGTAACAGCACTTGTAACAGCATGCCTTGTTGTATTGTTGTTTTCCGTCTATTGTAAATTTAGTAGGAGAAATTATACGGGCTCTCAACTCATAATTGCTGTAGCCGACCCTAGCAGTAATTCGGCAAGGTGAGTTCTCGTCCGTCGTATAATATGTAAACACTTTATATTGGGTAATGTATTTACCACCGGGTACAATGATTTCTCTGCAAATTACATCGTTTTCTTCGGGAGTTGCTGGAACTGTGGCCCCAACCTTCAACAGACAAAATTAATGTCTATCAATAGTACTTAGTTGTACCGTAGAATTCTGAAAGTAAGGGCTCCCGTTAATACTTTCGGATTTAGCAGGCCAAAGGGGCCGTTACTTTCGGGTGGCCGCTACTTTCGGGGAGCCGTTACTTTCGGATGGTTAAAAAACGTTTGTAATTCAGCAGCCGCTTTACACAAAGAGGACGCGTAACATATTTTTCACGTTCCAATTATTTCATGTAAGTCATCATACAAGTACAGTAGAGACAATTATTTGGAATGGATTTGGTGTAGTATTAGGGTCAAACGTTTTTCTCGTTCTAGTTTACAGTGTAATATTTCATAGCATGCTCTAAAGTAGGAGACGATTGTTTTGTATTCGCTGTAAATTAATGACGTCAATTTTTTTTCAGTTACTGTATTCAATAGCCCTTTTCACGGTTAACTTACGATATTTGCATAACAATACACTTGAACATAGAAGCGAGGCAATTTCGTGCACAAGCTGCAAAACATCGTGTTTTTCTTGAAATCCTTCACCTCTTTTAGTATAAAAACAGTTTTAAAATGTAGAAGAACTACAATTCTTTTAGTTCACGTTGTTTTTAGAAAAAAATGTATGAGCTCGAGATTTCTATGATGTGATAGTTGATTCGGCCGTATTGTTTTAGTAAAAATCATAACAATTGTCTAGTATTAACTCTAAATCTTCTTCCGAAACTTCGGAGAAACGAGAAGAAACCGCAATTTTGAAGACGACCTCCAACCACTGCACACTAATGGCTGATAGTGTACGAGTAGCTCAGCCAATCAGATTGTCTCATTTGCATTAGTATACTAGTAGAGTCTTACTAATAATAATTAGTAAAACTCTACTGTACACTAATGCAAATGAGACAATCTGATTGGCTGAGCTACTCTACACTATCAGCCATTAGTGTGCAGTGACTGGAGGTCGTGTACAAAATTGCGGTTTCTTCTCGTTTCTCCGAAGTAACGAAGTTTCGGAAGAAGATTTAGAGTTAATACTAGACAATTGTTATGATTTTTACTAAAACAATTAGATTATTCGCTCTCAATTTCTATGATGTGATAGTTGATTCGGCCTACGGCCTCATCAACTATCACATCATAGAAATTGAGAGCGAATAATCTAATTGTTAAATAGTAGACTCGCATAAGCAACAGGGAGATCGGATTACAATCTTTACGGCAAACTTTAACTAAAATAGTTGTATATTTAGTTCTTCTCCGTTTTTAAACTATTTTTATGCTAACATAGTTTAAGGAGCTCAAGAAAATCACGATGTTTTACAGCTTGTGCCCGAAATTGCCTCGCTTCTATGTTTAGCTGTATTGTTATGCAAATATTTCAGGTTAACCGTGAAAAGGGCTATTCACTGCCAACTATACATATACTGCATTACTTGGAACGTTACATTAAATTTTTGAGTGGTGGCAGCAATAAGGACGTTGTCTATATCCTACTCTTACAACGGATCTTAGAAAGTTTTTAAAGTAAATCGGATCGAAAATCCCGCAAGGGCAGTACAGATGTAACGCATGCGCATCTTACCTGCTTAACCACTGTCGCTGCCTCGCTTAATGCAATCAAGCCCAAACAGAGCACAGCCATCTGTACAGCAATCTTTAGATACATTGTCCTAAATATCTCCAATCACACTGAAAAAGATAATTTTGAGTAAGAACATGTCCCGTGTTTTCAAGTTCTTCATCCTTACCTCTATCTTATCTATTGGTGGTTTTCATCAACGTTACAAAAACTGTTTGCTTGCATGAGCAACATCAGAAAAATAACAGCTTATAGAGCAGGCAGAAAGAAACGTTTTGTCCGAATTATAGCTTTGTAGCATTTTTCATAACCGAGTTATTGGCAAACGAATTTTCAGAAAATTACAGTATTTAGTATGCCGCCGCCATATTTGTGTCCTTTCAGAGGGGCACAAATATGCGGCCGCCATAAAATTGCACAAGAAGTAGAGTAGATTCTACCGTCATTGTCAATATAATTAGCTTTCACTTCAAATCTGTTTAGACATCAATTCTAAATTATTATCACGTCTGAAAATTTAAAAATGATATTAAAATATCCGTTTTTGTGTTCAGAAACACGTTCATACGAGACATCACAAATTTCAAATAGCTTTATTTCCAAAAGGAATCACTAGATCGATACCAAACTTTGCATAGAGATTAATGATTTCCATGTCTAGATGATATAAAAAGAAGAGCTTTGTAGGATTAACAGTTTAGATTTTAGAATTTCTATGACGTCAGATGAAAACAAAGAATACCCCGTGGGTTTGAAGTTTTAAAGACTTTTTGCACGCGATTTTAATTTGCTCTCCCGAAATAAGATACACCCGCCAACATTCCCATGATCAAACATACATACATACATACATAAAACATACATAAAACTTTATTTATACTCGAAACAAATGAGGCTTATTAGGCCTCTAGTTGATCGCTAATGAGTCGAGTTATATTAATAATTTACATTATACAAATATATTTACATAAATAAAATTGGTATTTAGACTAATTACTTATTACTTAATTTAAACTTACAATTTTAAAGGAAAAAATAAAAAAAATAAAAAAATAAATAAATAAATAAATAAATAGATAATTTCAAATAGCTTTGTTTAAGCTTCAGTAACAGGGGAAAAAAGAGAAACTACAGTCCACTTGAAAGAGATATGAGTAGGAGGACAACTGCACCTGTAAACAAGTTCTAGAAACTTCCAACTGTAGCTGTTAGAGGGTCCTGATGGGGTGCTGGATTCTCAGTTATCAGTTAAAGTTTTGGTCATTTCAAATCAGTGGCGGACCCAGGGGGGGGGGGGGGGGGGGGGGGGGGGGGGGTCGGAAACCCCTATCAGACCTATCATTCTCATTTCTCAGCCAACAGTTAAAATTTTGGCTAATTCTCAGCTCTTGTTAAATTCGTCGGCCACTGGCTCTTTAAAGAGAGCCAACACTGAACAATGCAATCAAGACAGTATTCAATCAAAAAACATTTGAAATATTGTTTCGTTTTCGAACATATGCAATCAGGTATGCGATTTCGTGAATCTGCATTTCACCACAAGTGACTACTAGTTATTGTTTCCACGTAAGAATTCAAATTCGTAGTGTAGCTAATTTCCATTATTTTATGTCTTAATGGCCATAGAGTGTTATTTAGGAAATTAAAGAAGGCAAAACCCATAATAAAACTACAGGGTATTAAATGAACATGACAGTTGCTTTTTTAGTCAAGCCGCTTCACGGGAACATCATACCATATAAAATAATCATTTTCGGTGACAATAGTAAAATCACGAATCGAAAATCAGTGGCAAAAAGTTTTTAAATTTCGCCAAAACATTCCTTTGGATGAACTAGAACTATGAAAAAATAATGAAAAGCTTCAACGAATTTTTTTCGGCTGGATTTTAGAAAAAACTTTCAAATTCGGCTGATCGCGGTTTTATGACTCGGTCTCTAGGCTTCATCGCTGGACCTGGCAAGCTGTCATTTCGCAGTCAATTCTAGGCGGACAATTTAGAACACGTTTCGGCTTGAGGACAACTTTGCATCAGATCTTTCTTACCTTAGTTTCCCAAAGTGTCCAAGCTTCAGATAAGATATCTTCGTTCGTCGAGCGACACAAGTGAAAGATAATAAGATGGTCCGCGCTAGCCTTTTTAACAGCAATAATTAGAAGTTTCGAACGCCGCCCTTTAGGAATAAACCAATAGGAAGCCAAGTAAACACTTTAATTTCAATTGATGCTATCTATAAATGGATGTTACGCTTCGAAGCCCTCTAAATGAAGGGTGGATCTCTTATATATACCACAACAATAAACTATATTCCGTGGGTTGCTTGTTATTACTCATTAAGGTCCGACTTTTTGCACGCGATATCCACAGCAGAAAGTTATTAATTGATAGTCTGCTGCATAATAAAGGCGACCTCGTGATAAGTTCCTTTTTTGAATGATCAACCAAAAACTAATAAAAATTGTTAGTGTTAGGATTAGGGTTAATATTTAGGGATAGGGTTAGTTTTCGGATAGGGTTAGGGAAATGTTACTGTAGGGTTAGTCTGCATTCTGCGGTCTGCTGTTAATATAATAAATGAATACACCATTTCATTTTGGTCTATTAAACTATAACGTTCAGTTTGCGTGTTTCCTGAAAGTAAGCGAACAGAACGTCAATCATTCAAAGAGATGTTTCGATGGGCGATGGCGAATCGCCTGAGGAGTATAGAAAGTTAATTAATAGTCTGCCGCTTTTAATGTAGGCGGCACCGTGATAAGTTTCTTTTTTTGTCGCTTCATTTGAATGCTCCGATTCAACCAAGGCCAAGAGCTTTTACGCCCGTTTCCACAGGAATGTGTTGTCATTATTTAATTTTCAGTTTTTATATCCCCGTGTGAAATTATCAGTTAAACTTATATAAACGCGTCTCATGCAATTTCGTCGAATTTAGTAAAGGATCGGAGCAACACGTTCTCTAACCCACTCAGGACGATCTACGAGTCACAAAATATACTTGTACACTCTCCTCTAAAATACCGAGGGGACAAAATTAACTGGCCGTTTTCATAAGAGGCGTGGGAGGTGTATTATGGCTACGGAACCCTGTGAGAACAAAAAAAGATAAGGTGGCAGGCAACATGATTCTCAAGTTTGAAAATACGACAAATTTGAGCTGGGCTTTACTTAACGTGAACGATCGTCAATGTCATTTCACTTTTGCCACCCCACCCCTCCCCCTCCTAACCAAGGTAGCACCAGCAATCGTGGAAGAGGTCTTCGGACTAAGAGAGAAAATTCAAGACTGATAACTATGATATTTTAGAATAGTAATTTAATATTGTATGGTCGTTTCAGGACACCGACACACGCAAAATACACATTTCAAATATTTTTCACGTCGTGGTCATTGTAATGCATGTCACTTATATTTCGCGTGATTTCGCATCATGTGCGTCTCTTGTGTTTACAGGACCGGCCATTTTTGCGTTCGAGCGCAGCGTGAACGTATCCTAATCAAGGCCACGTTCACAAAAGCTAACATTTGCTGGTTTATCGACGCTCAACTGATTTGGATCAGTTGTAGAATGAAATACATTCTCTATAAGATAAAGGGACGTGAGTGTTGGAGCTATCATTGATGATAGGCCAGGTAAAAAAAGCCCCTGTACTACCGGTACTACTAATAGCAGAAACAACAACTAATAGCCAGTGACTTCGTTCTGATAACTGACGCAGGGTCACAAGTAACTTGGATACGAATTTCTTGCGAGCTTCTGACGAGAACATGAAGTTCGTTGAGAGCCGCATCTGAATAGTGCGAGGTAAGCGAATGACAAACTGGTTTTAATTTATCAACGAACTAACAACTGGAATACAAGACTAAAAAGGCGAAAAAAAAAGGAAAAAACCAAGCTTCGAGCTCAAGCTAGCCTCCTACGCAGACCTTCTTTGGGCTCGTCATGTAATCTTTCCTCAAGCAAGCAAACTAATTTACTTTGCTTGTTTAACTCATTCGAGACTCTCTTGCTAATAATAGAGGGGACTTTGTACTGATGGATTCGGAAAGTCCGGAAACGCTTTCAAATTACGGCATGTTTCTCTCGAACAAAGCAATTGTTTCTGAATAAATGAGAACTAAATCAATATCTTTAATGAGTTCTTAGCCTCCTATGCAGACTTTCTTTGGGCTCGTCACGCTTTGGGCTCGTCGCGTGACGAGCCCAAAGAAAGTCTGCGTAGGAGGCTAATGAGTTCTCGAATTTGCAAAATGTTTTGCCACTGGGTCCGAGTTTGCAGGATGTGAATGATACTGATAGGAAGAATATTTTAGGCTGACGTTATTTAACATCTTTTTCTTCCATAAAAGCACTGTTTTAAAATGTTTTCCCGTTTGACCGTAGTAGAGATTTTACCTCGAAAGGTCCACTTTCAGAAAGGATTTCACTGAAGGAGAAAGACTCGTCAGTTTTAAAGGGGCTACGTCACGGATGGCGCAACTTGAAAAAAATGGCACTTTTTTTCAAGTTCGCCATTCGCAATCCCTCTTAATCTTCTCCATCCTCAACCATCCTTGTTCCTGTTTTGTTTATTATCACCTCTTTGGTGTTTTTCTACCATTAATATATAGTTTATAAATAGAGTTTATAAACTATTATTTTGAGGCTTTCTTCAGTTCGAAGGTGATTTTGCACTTCGCAAAAATTACTTCAAATATCGTGACATAGCTCCTTTAAGAGTAGATGATTGATGGAAGGCAATTAACAGAAAGCCAATGGTGGTTTTCATCAACATTACAAAAAACTGTTTGCTTGCATGAACAACATCAGAAAATTAACAGGTAAAAGAACTGGCAGAAATAAACGTTTTGTCCAAAATTATAGCTTTGTAGCGTTTTTTATAACCAAGTTGTTGCCCAAACTAATTTTCCGGCAGAAAATTACAGTATTTAGTCAGTGCCGCCGCCATGTTTGTGTCCTTCAGAGGGGCACAAATATGGCCGCCATAAAATTGCACAAGAAGTAGAGTAGATTCTACCGTCAATATCATTAGCTTTCACTTCGAATCTGTTTAGAAATCACTTCTAAATTATTATCACATCTGAAAATTTAAAAATGATATAAAAATGTCCGTTTTTTGTGACAGTTAAGAAACACGTTCATCCGGGACATCACAAATTTCAAATAGCTTTATTTCCAAAAGGAATCACTGGATTGATACCAAACTTTGCATATAAATTAATGATTTCCATGTCTAGAAGATATAAAAAGAATAGCTTTGTAGGATTAACAGTTAAGATTTTAGAATTTTGATGACGTCAAATGAAAACAAAGAATTGGGCCTGTTCGCACTACGCGAAATTTTGTTTGTTTTGCAAAAAAATCTGTCAACGCGAAGCTATTTAAGTGCGAACGATTTTTTTGCCTACCAAAATTGTGTCGAATGTCGCCCTGACATCAAAGATGCCGTCGAGTAGCTTTGGACAACAATTTTTTCCGGCGTGAAATCTATTCTTTCTTGACGGCTAATTAATTCATCGAGTCATTATATATCGCAATTGATCCCAAGCAAATCAATGCGTACGTGACATTTAGTAGATATTAGCAGAGATGGATGCCATATAGGGAAGGACAGCGATTCCTGTGGCTTTCACGTACGAAATTCTTACTATCCAGATAGCTGTAGCACTCCTTCAACTATTATAAACTGCAAAACAGTCGTTTTTTCTCCAAATCGCTGGTCCAAGGCGCGACTGAGTGCCGAAAGCGTGGACGCGCGCGAGCCTCACACTCTCCGTTTTCACTCGCTACAGACCTTTCGTTCAAAAACCGCGCGCATTCGTTTGACAGACCAACGCAAGTTTTGCAGTCTACAACTATTATGGCTCCCAATGCTATTCTCAGCCACTGTACTACCAGTTTAGACAGTTTTAGTGGTCTTTAGTCATTTTATGCCGCCCGCGAGTTACGATTCCCAATTCCGTCAACTCTTTCGAATCATACGAACGTTTCTTCCCAACTCCGTCTCCCTAATAAAGTTATAAGACCGCTGAAAGTGAAAGCGCTAAAACTTCAGAAAAAAGGAAAAGTACAAAACAGATATCGGTATCTGATTGACGTTTGTGGTTATACAAATTTATTATTCAGTACGAACGCGACTACGAAAACAAAAAAAATTGTGATTACAACATTTTCATATTTTTACAAGCACCAATATTTGGACAGGTCTCTTTGATTTGGTAGCTAGACTGAGCAACACTCGAGAATTAATTACTATCCTCCGGGGGCTGCATGTTATTAAAGACTTTTTGCACGCGATATTATCCACAAATAGATGTTACGCTTCAACGTCCTCTAAATACTGACTGGATCTATTATCCCGCAACAAGAGTTTTCACAAATGCTAACATTTTATGGTTAATGGATGCTCAAATTATTTGGAATTGTAAAATAAATAAGGTCCTTTCTAAAATGAACCCACGATTTACTTTCTTGAAAACATCTTTCAGTTTTCGTGTTTTCCTATAAACAGGCACAACTAATTATGAAAGCATTTTAGACTGTTCACTGGATCGAACATACATGGTTTCAGAGCTACCTTACAGACAGGAGACAGTTTGTTCAGTGTAATGGGGTCAACTCCAATGCGAGGACCATCACCCATGGAGTTCCTCAAGGATCCGTTCTCGGCCCGACCCTCTTCTGTATCCACATCAACGGTTTAATATCAACTACCCCAAATAGCTCCATGTTCCTCTATGCTGACGACACTGAAGTACATCACTCCAGTAGTACCCTTGAAGATGCAATCGCAAATACAAATCATAACCTACAGAACATTTCTACATGGCTTCAGAAAAACAATTTAATACCAATACAAAGAAAACTGAAGCGATGGTCCTAGCAACAAAGAAGCCCACGTCAAGTGTTGAAATCTACCTAAACAACGACAAACTAAACGTAACAGACACTTTCAGATATCTAGGAGTGACTGTCGACAGCCGCCTAACTTGGGAACCTCACATAACGGAACTAATTAAAGAGTCTCACCTAAATTAGCACTTCTAGGCAGACTTGCAGGATTCTTAGAACTAAAGATACTCCTAAGGATCTACAAACAAACAATTCTTCCAGTGATTGACTACGGATGCATTATATGGCATGAAAGTAATAAGTCCCTGTCTGATAAACTAGAAAAACTACAAAACCAAGCCATGAGAGTAATTCTAAAGGCTAATAGAACTACCTGTACACAACATATGAGAAACAGCCTGGGACTACTAACACTATATAACAGGCGACGATTTCTTCGATTTATTTATATTTTTAAGATTGTAAATAAGCAAAACTGTCCTAAGCAGTTAGAAGGTTATTTTACTAGTAGAAACGAACTCCACGGCAGAGCATTACGGAACAGTGGCATTATCGACCTACCCCAAGCCAAAACCTTATCAGGAGAAGAACATTCAAACATGCTGGGGCGAGTGACTGGAACTCGCTACCTACAGAACTAAGAAAACAAACTAAACTATCTTCTTTTAAATTACAACTCTTTAAACATCTGAAAGAAACTGACATTAAGAACCATAAATGCTCAGTCTAATTTTTATACCTATGCATGTTGATATATTTTAAAAGTAAATTTTAAAGTAAATTATATATATTGTAATTTTAAACTTAGATTTTATTACTGGACATCTTGTTGAGACCAGTATTTTTTATAAATGCTGATAGATTTTTTTTCCAGGTTAAATAAAGCTTTTATTATTATTATTATTAGGCTCTAAATATAGGCTCTAACTCTTTGCTACTAAATATTATTTATATAAAAAAAAAAAAACACCTGTATTTTCCTTTACTATCATTTGTATATTTTTATTTTATAATGAGCTAAATAAAAGATTGTTTGTTGTTGTGTTATTAGTCTTAAAGCATTTCAATAGAAGCTACGCATCACGAATTCGCAGCCCCTTAGCGCCGTCAAGAAGCTCGGCGCGAGGAGGTCGTCCACCCCAAATATTTTTACACACAGAATCGGCGTCATAGCATAGCTCCAGTAAGTTGAAATTCCAATATAATAAATATCCTAAAAATGAACGCACCATATGGTCTCTTAAACTATAACGTTCAGTTTGCGTGTTTTCCTGAGCAAACAGAATATCAATCATTCAAAGTGATCTGTCGATGGGCGATGGCGAATCGCCTGTGGAGTTCCGGTCCACCCAACGTCGTATACTTTTAATAGTAGATGGCGTGAGTGAATCTGTCAGAGAGGATCTGGGTATAAATAAACAGCAGTTTCTTAAAAGTAAACCACACTTTGAAATTACAGAGGTTTAATGACGCCTGAAAATCATTGAGCTACAATAATAATAAAGTGGGCAATGAATATATAATAAGTCTACTGTAAATAGAAAGTTAATCGATAGCAGCCGCCTAATATAAGGTAATTTTCTTTTCAATGTGCTTCTTTTGAATGCTCGATTCAACCAAGGCCAAGATATTGACCCCCGTTTCCGCAGGAATGTGTTGTCATTATTGAATTTTCAGTTTTTATATCCCGTGTGAAATTATCAAACTGTATATAAATGAGTCTCATGCAATTTTGTTCCTACCAGGCACAACTTTTCTCCATGTACATACATACATACTTTATTTGGTGACTGTTTCTTCCTAAGTTCAGGTTCTTTCTCGGTACTTCCATCAATTTCCCTTAACGTCTCGATTCCACGAATTTGATATATGGAGACAGCCTGTCATTTAATTTGTGTGTTACCTTAAACATCTCAACAGCTAATTTGCGTTTATAAATTTCCGATTTACCAGTATGTAAAGCTAACTTATTCAAGTTACACCAGCCACAAATCTCAACAAACAGCAAATAAATAGTAAATAGTAAATAGTAAATAGTAAAATAGTAAATAGTAAATAGTAAATAGGCCCTAAATCATGTTATTTACAATCGCTTCATAGTAAATATTTACCCATTAGATAATGGAAGAAAAAGAATATGTTGACATATTTTAGGCAATACCTAATTCAATGGAGCCTTTTTTCCATGCTGTTGGTTACTAGCACAAAAAGGCGATCCCTTTGAATTGGTATGGCTCATTTTCCTTTGGACATCATTTGCTAAAAAGTCCATTTGTTGAACTTATTTTCTGGAGGGATTAATTATTTCAAGGAGTTTTCTTTTCCATCTCAAAAATGTCAAGAGACATGCTTAGTACGAATACCCCGCGGTTGGTCATAAAATGGAAGGAAAGTCTTTTGACAAAAACTATAATAAACTAGAATGATTCCTTCATCTCGATTAGGTAAATCCGGTCCCTAACCTTTACATTTATTATCAGGGGCACCCAACGACGGTTTTCTCCCAAATGCTTTAAAACACTATTTTAGGCTGACTGGTGTGCTGTCAAAGATCTATAAATGAATTCTAAGCTGTGCTATAAAATTTATATCTGTTCGGTCATTCTAGGGGAACTTTAGACTTCACGAATTTATTAGGGCCTTTTGGTCATTTCCGGAAAACCTCAGCTCTTCCTTGCTGATTTTTCCTTTCCGAAAATCCTACCTGACCTTTTTTTGTACCCAAAACGAAATTTTTATCTCCGAAAATAATATTCATCAATTTTCCCATATTAGGAAAGTTCGAGTTGATATTTCCCTAAAGAAAACTCCAAACTTTAATCCGAATATCTGAGGCGATTATAGGCCTTCCGAACAGATATTTCACCGAAACGATCCGTTGGGTGCCCCTGTATTATTCACCTTACTTAACTTAACAAAATAACTCACTTAG